>MJUU01057508.1:0-36773 GCA_002080025.1 Modiolus philippinarum | reverse complement strand
CATTTAACCTCATACAAACAAACTTTTAAAGTTCTGACATAATCATTAGGGCCCCGCCACATAGTGGCGGATGCCCTATAGTAATCACTCTGTCCGTCCGTCCGTCCGTCTGTGCGTCCGTCTGTCCATCCGTCTGTCCGAAACAAAGTCGTGTCCGGGCTATAAATTTTTGGTCTTTTGAGATAGGCTTTTGATATTTTGCATGTAGATAGATCACTTCAAGACGATGTGTCATGAACAATGATTGGTGACCTTTGACCTTGACCTTTGTCGTCAAGGGCAGATTTTTGCTTTTCTAATGACAAGTCGTGTCCGGGCTACAACTGTTATGTCTTTTGAGGTAGGCTTTTGATATTTTGCATGTATATAAATCACTTCAAGACGATGTGTCATGAACAATGATTATCGACCTATGACCTTGACCTTTGTCGTCAAGGACAGATTTTTGCTTTTCTAATGATGAGTCGTGTCCGGGCTATAACTTTTTTGTCTTTTGAGATAGGCTTTTGATGTTTTGCATGTAGATAGATCACTTCAAGATGATGTGTCATGAACAATGATTGGTGACCTTTGACCTTAACCTTTCTAGGGCGGATTTTTGCTTTCGTACTGACAAGTTGTGTCTGGGCTATATCTTTTTTGTCTTTTGAGATAAGCTTTTGATATTTTGCATGTAGATAGATCACTTCAAGACGATCTGTCATGAACCATGATTGGTGACCTTTGACTTTGACCTTTGTCTTCAAGGTCAGATTATTGCTTACATTCTGTTGATATCTTGATAATATGATGGTGTCCATACTTGTGTAGTGTCCACACTTGTACTGTGTCCACACCTGTATTGTGTCCACACACACTTAAATTTGCACTTATATTACAGCGAGGCCCACAGAGATGGCTGCCATCTCTCTGATGTCTAGTTGAATATATTTTATGTCTATCTTTCTGTCATCCACATATCATGTAAATATTGAAGTTTACCTGTGGCATTATCAAAAAAAAAAGACAATCCATTGGCAAACCAATATTGAAGCAAAAATTGAGGAAAGGGAAAAATCTAGATTCCAAAATCCAGAAGCAAGACAATTCAAATTTAACACAAATGGAGACAAAATGACAAACCCAAAACAAATAAACACAAATGAACAATAACACCATAAAATAAAAGCAGTGTGAATCCCAACAAAAAAAAAAAAATTTAAATGGAAGTATCATCAGGTGCTTGGAAGGGTAAGTATGATCTGTTACATGTGTGGCATCTGTCACAATGCAGTGAAGTCTGGTGTTTTAGAGGAGAAATAATGAAATGTTTAAAATTAGGAGTTTTAAAAGAACCCATTACATGTAATTAGTATACTATTTTTGTCTCATCAGAGACGAAAGTCGTGGAAAGTGAGACATAGGCATACAAAGTAAGACGGCGACGGCGGCGTAAACTCAAGTTATTATATAGAATCCTTTGATGTAGGAACTTCATATTTGGTCCATAGGTAGCTTACCTTGAACCCTATCTGCCGGACCCAAAATCTAGTGACCTTGACCTATATTTGGCGGTCCAGTGACCAGGTTAAGTTTTTTTGCTTAAGTCCATTTCTCAATAACTACAGGCTAAAAGTCAACGATATTTGGTATATAGCTTGGTCTTAGTTAGTACATGTCAGTCTGCCGTGTGTCTTTTGACCTTGGTCCAGTGCCCAAGTTTTTTGCTTAAGTCTGTTTCTCAATAAGTACAAGCTATAGGTCAATGATATTTGGTATATATTTTGGTCTTGGTTAGTACATGTCAATCTGTCTTATGACTTTTAATCATGACCTCAATTTCATGGTTCAGTGAACATAGTTAAGTTTTTCTGATTAGAAGAGTTTCTCAATTACTGTTAGTGGTACAGTAATAATATTTGGCTTGTAGGTTGCTCTTGAGTAGTACATGACTATTTAAGCAACCAAGCAGGGACAGGTGAGACATCTATTAGGGTCCACTCTTGTTAATTAACATGCACAAGATTTAACTGAGGTCATGAACTTGAAGCTTTCACTTTTTAATTAAATAATTCATTTCTTTGGTTGATGTGTGTTTTAATCATTTTTAACACCTTTTGAAGACATAAATTGTTATTAATTTCAGACCCATCAAAGGACACATTTTTGACATTAGATGGAAAGAAGGTAACAGTGCCACAGGGTAAACCAATTCAGCAAGATTCATATTACCACAAGAGTAGCTTTAGTCAGAGTGAATATTTAGTGTATCGAGAAGATCAAGTCCGAATGAGATATATTTGTGAGATGGAATTTTAGACAAATTATTTTGCAACTCACATCAGCTGTTTTAAGGCAATCATTTTTGTTAGTCTATAGATTTATTTATTGTTTATGTTCTTTAAATTCATTAAGTTCTTTAACTTTATGTAACAAAAACAATCCATAATTTTGAGGTTGTGTTTATATAAGAAAAACACTCGACAATTTTGAGGTTGTATTTTTATGTAGTTTGTTACGTAGACTGTTAATGTGTCACTGCCAATTAATATTGACGGAGCTTTGTGTATCAATTTTTTTATAGATATCAGTTTAGTAACTAATAACATTGTCGACAGATAAAAACTGATGTTTTCTTTAAGAACTTTTTGCTCTCTTACGTACAACTGAAACATAATATACTGCATTAAAACAAGAGAACCTAAAGCCTACAAAAACAAAATAAAAAACAAAAAAAAACAAAAACAAAAACAAAATCCAAAAACAAAAATCTCCTCATGATTGCACCAACAAATAAAAAAAAAATACCTGGCCAGTGGGCATTTAAAAAATATGTAGTAATATTTGTGTTAATTTCTTGTAGTGAAGGTCACCCATAAGAAGGTAACTTTTTAATACTATGAATATTAACGAGTGATTTTATCTCTAAGTAGCAGGGGTACTAGAAGGAAACATCAGTTTTTCTTTGCGGCATTTAATTATGGAGAAATGTTTAAATTTGTCTAAATGTAACCGTAATCTAACAGTAGATATATCCTATAGGTCCTTCAGTGTTAGGCTTATCATCTATACATGGCTGTGTTAAACTGGAAAACAATGATCTGTGATACTTCTGTCCTCGACTCAGTCAACAATATTTGTAGGAAATCAGTCAATCTGTGTAACAACTGGTTCCATATAAATTTACAAAAGCCTAATCATTTTGATTTTTTAGTAATTAATTTGAAAAGCTTGATTTTAGTAAGAAGTAATTTATTATGCAAAATAAGGCTAATAACATTAATTAGATAAATGAATAATAGTTACATATGTAATAAGAAAAGTATAAAAAAAAATTATAATCTCGTGAATGGAAAAGGCATTACATGTTTCACTTTGTTGAGTTTTTTCATCAATTTTTTAAATTCAAATTAAGTACTTTGAAAATTCATGTAAATAAAAACTTCAGATTTGATCTGTATAAAACCATTTTATATTTTCTTCTTTTCAACATGAGATTTTTACTTCCATTTGGATATTTATTTTCGCTGTATCATAATACAGTTCAGTTAATTGAAAAAGACATAAAAAGGTCTTGTTAGAATGTTAAAATTTTTTGAATTTAAAGAAGATAAATTTCATTGTGTTATTTGAAAAAAAAAGATGTTTCCTACAAATTATTGTTGATTGGTTAGAGGATGGATCCTGCATTTTCAGTCATACTCTGTTATGAGATGACTGGCTCATCGGGAGCTGTGATTTGTAAGTTATATGTACCCTACACATTTCATGTTTATATTGCACAATTTGTGTTGCATTTTATTTCTTCATTTCTTTTAAATTTGTTGGTATTGTTCTGTAACATTTCTGAAATAAATCAACCAAGAGCTTATTAAACACCTGACCAAACATGATAAAACTATGTTTTCAACTTTATACATTTTGAATGTGCCATATTGACAATTTTAAAGCTGAATGGAACTGACAACCTTTGACTGTAGATTAAAATGAAAAAAAGTCCTTTTTCAAAATCATTTTATCAATGGCAGTTTTTTGTTTTGTTTTGTATCTTTTTGAATTTTTACATTGCACATTTTGTGTATATTAATAAATATATTCATATCAAACATTATCTAGATAATTTCTGTGTTTTATTGTTTTTTTGTAGTTTTACTTGTTATGTCACTGTATAACCACACTACAGTGCTCCTTCGTTATGTTGCTCATCTTTAATGTTGGTCCCTCACTTATTGCGATCAATTTTTTAAAGTCCATTTTCCAAAAGTCTCAAATTTTCTGTGTAATTTATTCTCTGGATATATTACCACCCTCATTTATTGACATATTACCTGTTCCAAAAGTTGGTGATATAACGAGGTTGTACTGTAGTTTATCTTGTTGAGTTATCGTGTAATCACACTAGTTTTATCTTGTTGAGTTATCTGGTAATCACACTTGTTTTATCTTATTTACTTATTGTTACTTCAGTTTAATCATTCCGTTATCATACAAACTCATTTTATCTTGTTCACTTTTAATATGACCTCATTTGTCCAGTAATCATGAGACTTCATTTTTATATTGTCCAGTAATCACATGACATCTGTTGTGTATTTTCCATGTGACCTATAACCTGTTTGTATGTTGATATTTATCTCCTGAGATATATACCTGATGCGAGGACCATTTCCATTATGTTAATACAATTTCCATGTCATCAGCTTTTTACTAACATTTTGTAAATTACCATGGCTATTTAAACTGTATAGAAGTTAACCTTGTACTATTTTTATTGTGTGTATGTTATAAGAATTCATTAGAAATATCAGTGTTTATTTGAGAGGTTTCAAGTTCATATATCAGTGATGAAAAAAATATTTTTGTTTGTATTTAATATTTTAGCAATCTTTTGTTTTTTTTTAAACTATTTTTATCGATGACATTTTTATCCACTAACATAAACATATAGAATCCACAACTGCATTGAGTGAGAAACGACATTTCTACACTAGAGATAGTTAAATTTTCAAATTTTTAAACGTGAGGTTTGCCGAGCGTTTAAAATATTTGAAAATTTAACTATCGAGAGTGTAGAAATGTCGTTTCGCACGAGATACGGTTGTGGATTTTATTTCTCTAATGATTTCAAGGAGATTTTTTACAAGAAATTGACCCCCCTTTTCCAACAATTTGAAATAAATGTGTTCTTTGAGGGTGACGTCATCAGGCATGGTCGCCTTTTTTCATGGCGTCACAATGGTAAAATGGGAAAACTGCAAACATATTTGACGTCATACTTTCCGAGAACAACATTCTCTCTAGAGAGGAGAAACAATTTCTCCAACTGTTCAGGAGACGTGAAAACAGCACAGAAATTAGAGAATTGGTGTGTCATCTTTTCCTTGCTGATGTTAAATTTCATTAACTTTACAGAGAAAATTGTTGATTTAAAAAAATAAATAAAAGTTACTTTCTTGAAAACAACCCTATTTTTTTTAATAATTTATGTAGAACTGTCCACCAATAGAGGCAAATGCAACTTTAATTGTAGAATACTATAGTATTTACCAAATATACTGGTTAAGGGAGTATGTTAATCAACTATTTAATTCTTTTCAGAGATGCAAGTACATTATGTTTAATAACATTTATTTTAAAATTTATTGTAAATTGCAGAATACAATAAAAATATTGTCATTACAATAGATAAAATTTTAAAACTTTAAAAGAATGGCCATTAAAAGGAAATATTTTTAAGTACTGAATGTATATTAAATCATTACTGTTAATTTTCTTTTTATCCAAAAAATCATTAATAGCAAACTGACATTTGTTAATAGTCATTACATATTTTATTGAAGAGATTACTTTTAAATTTGTTATAGTTGTTCCTGAATGTTGTTTTGTAGTTAAGGTCCTGGTGAACAAACTATATATTGTCCATGAAAAATGTTTGACAAGTATACAGGCTTTTTTTCCTGGCAATACACAAAAGTAAAATGGATGTTTTTTAATTAGAATGGTTTTATCTTGTTGTGTTAGAGTCTTTTGTTACTAACTAGTAGAACGGACACACTGCTTGAATAAATTTTTTTTTTAAATATTGTTTTCTGTCTTTTTATACGACCAAAACAATTTGTGGTCTTATAATGGTATGTTGCTGTCGTGGTTGTTGTCATCATCTTCCGTGTCATCATCTGTAGACACTTTTGGTTTTCGCTAATGACTTAAGTTCCAATTGATCAATTGTTACGAAATTTTAAGACAGTGCTCCTTGGCATGAAAGGAAGGCTGAGATTGGTTTTGGTTATTATGGCCCCGCCCACTTATAAAAGAAGAGCCAAAAACGGCTGAATTTTGGGTTTTCAAATATTTTGCTGTAGAATTTTATCAGATTTTGATGGGGTTTCTTTCAGTGTGCTCCTGAGAAATTGTCCAATCTGTAGTATGACAATGAATTACACATGGCATGTACTTTTCATGAGATAAATGGGCCCCAAAAGGGGCAAATCTCAAAAATTAATAATTTTCAAATTCTGGTCTGATTTTGATGCAGTTTTTTTTTCAATGAATTACTAATGAAAATTAAAATGTAAAATGTTTAATTTTCATCAGATTTTGATGGGATTTTTTTTCTTTGGATATCTCTTATTGTAAGCTATGGGTATTATTGGTATTGTATTGGTATATAGCTCTTTATGTTTCTGAGCTATAAGTGATCTAAAGAGCCAAAATTACAATTTTTCAGCAAATGTTAAATTTTATTTTTCTTTGGATTTCAAAGGGATTTTTTTCTTTTCATTCCTCTTGTTACGGATATCAGATGTGAGCCAACAGATTTTGTGAAGATTTTACCATTTCTGAGCTGCAAGTGATCAAAAGGGCTAGCTTTTATGGTCCCTAGTTTGTGTCAAACTTCTTAGTGTGTCCATCTGATTACTTTGTCAAGCTCTTTTCTGTGTCCACATTCTCCTTTACTTGCTCTTGTTCAAGCTTTGGTCGTATCATGCTGCGCTTGACCTAACCCTGTATTTTGTTTACACTGAATTTGTTGTCTGTAGTTTTAATTACAGTTGTCAAGAAACAGAAAAATGTAAAACAAATTTTAAATTTGGTACAATGTCTGATCCCAGTGGTCACCATTTTCTTCATTAATATTCACGCAGAAAGCTGTATGAAATACATAAAATCATGCTCATACAAAGAAAACAAAAATCCATTCCTTATATAAACATTCAGTTTGAAAACTATACAGGAAGGTTTTCAGAAAACAAGAGGATGGAATCTTGTTATAATATAAGATTGCTAATGATTTAATAGACTATGAACATACATTGTATTTGACATATTCAACATAAATACATATTATAGTTCAACATAAACATACATTGTATTTGACATATTCAACATAAATACATATTATAGTTCAACATAAACATACATTGTATTTGACATATTCAACATAAAGACATATTATTGTTGAACATTAACATACATTGTATTTGACATATTCAACATAAATACATATTATAGTTCAACATAAACATACATTGTATTTGATATATTCAACATAAATACATATATTGTATTTGACATATTCAACATAAAGACATATTATAGTTCAACATTAACAAACATTGTATTTGACATATTCAACATAAAGACGTATTATTGTTGAACATTAACATACATTGGATTTGACCTATTTAACATAAAGACGTATTATAGTTGAACATTAACATACATTGGATTTGACCTATTTAACATAAAGACGTATTATAGTTGAACATTAACATACATTGTATTTAAACTTGGAAATACATAGCATTTATTATATTCAATATAAACATTTATTATATGTTCAAACATGCATTATATTTAACAAAAAACATACATTAAATTCAACTTAATCATATATTATATTCATAAAAACACATCATGTAACAGAAATATACTTTATATTCAATAGAATTAAACATGGTATTTGTTGACATACATTTAATTTAACAGTAATGTCGATTTTGTTTAAATTAAAAAAGACATAGTGAATAACACAAAAATACATTGCATTTGATACTGAATGCAATGTACTTAAAGTAAGCATATACTGCAATTGTAGCACAAAGAAAATTATCAAGGCATTGCATTGCCACGGCTCATCACTTATTCCTGCAACAACTCTTATTTTTAGCTCACCTAGCTATGCCCTTGAATTGATTTGAATCAAAATTGCCGAGAATAAGGTGCTGAACAAGTGCTCATGGCCACAAGCAGAAAACTTGGTTTTATATAGGAATCTTAAGAAAAAGAGAACTGCTGAATGAATTAAACCAATCTTGGCATTAACGATACTTATAGGGTAAGGGCCAAGTGTTGTTATATTTGTATTGATCCTGTATCCAAAATGGCTGCCAGCTGGTAGAATCACGTAGAATGTTGACCACATAAAAGATCCACCAAGAAAAAAGTTCATCTTGTCTTAAAAACCAAACCAACAATTGTTTATACGCATGAAATTACAAAATGATATCAATGAAATTGAATCTTGGTGCAGAAATAACATCTTTGGGCATTCCCTCTTGAAATGTCCCATGTCCCCACAGAAAAAAAACATCCCTTACTTGCAGGTGAGGAGCTTTGGGACTGGGGACTATTCATTGTTGGGGTTCCCAGTAGTTTGCGCATTTCTGCTAAAAGACGCCCCTCCAACTTCGGGATTTGACTCTGGAGGCTTTCTACCTGCCCAGAAAGTCCCTCCATTTTGTCCTGCCATTTTGTCCATCTTATTCTCCAACTTTTCTATCCTTCCAAGGTAACCTTCGTCCATCCCACCCTTTTGGGGGAATGACTTGGAAGCAGAACAGACGGCGTAGGGTTCCTTATGGGAATGCCTTGTATCTGGGCTGTCACATTTCACCTCCCGTCTGCTGCCCCGGCCATATTTAGTTGGTGGTTATGCTGGTAACACCTTATCTTATCCACCACTTCTTCAATATTGGCGGGCCTTATATTGGATGCATAGCTGCCCGCCTCTTTATCAGCAGCACCTTGGCACAGTCTCATGACTGCCCGCTGATACATATGGTCTTCTGGAAGATTGCGGAAGGATTTGGTGACAAGGGACATCACACGGTCAGCCCAGTCTTCCAAGGATTTCTCAGGTGTTTGTTTTGCGTTGTGGAACTGGACCTGTGCAGCCTCTGGAAGTTCTGTAAACCCGAACCTGTTCTCGAGCTTGCGCACAAGGTCCTCATATGCCATATGTGTTGGTTCCTCTCCACAAGGAGTGCGTAGAATTCACTTGCATTGCCATCGAGGCACCAGCACAGCTGATCCTTGCATTCCCTAGGTGTCCACTCACTAAGGGGACGACCATTTGATATTCTGGGGGNGGGCTGGAGGATTTTGAAAATGAATAATTTTGCTTTGGCTTTAGTGAAAATAAATATTCTGCCTTAAGATAGTTTGAAAATAAATAGTTTTGCCAACAACCTACTGAAAATGAATATTTTGAAAGATTTTTCAAAACTGAAAGCCAGAATATGTTTTTCACATATAACAAACAGGACAGTCCTTTGTTTTCGATTTTTGGAAGCTTTCTTTTTGTGCAATATCCACACGAATGTTATCCATATAGTGAACATCAGTAGACTTTCAAAAGGCTGTTACAATACTAAATGATCCTATATATGAATGTCTATATGTATATATACAGTTGTATATATTAATGTTTTGTTAAGGAGTGCAAGTGAAGTTTATATAATTTGGACCAGCATGCTTGGCATGTTATTTCAATAGTTTGGAATTTTACATTGATTGGTCCAAGAAGGGGATGGAGTGGTCCCAGGGGTTGGAACCCCCCTTTTTGACAATAATGTATTTTTCAAAGAATATTCTGATGTTTTACTAAAAAATGCCTTCAAAAAATTTTTTTGCGCCTCGCTCGTCTCGGCGAAATTACCTTTCAATTCTAATTTTTCGGATTGCCTGGATCTGCGCCTGATTTCAGATCTATTATATTTTTAATTCATGTAATTATATTCACAATACCCATTTTAGTTGTCTCCCCTTTTTAGAATGTAAACCAATGTATATGTTACAGGGCAAATTGGAATCCAGGAGGATCCGGAATCCTCCTAGGGCTAATTGGAATTCTGATTTCTCCTAGGACAAATTGGAATTCTGATTTGCCCTGGCTTCAGTCCAGTGTAAATTGGAATTCCAAAAATATTTTCCACTAGGACAAATTGAGATATCTTGATTTGCCCTAGGAGGATTCTGGATAGTAAGTACTGATTTTCTAGGACGATCCAGAATCATACTTAATATTATTGCTAGGAGGATTCTAGATCCTTCTTATATTTAAAACCAGTTAAGATGCTTATTAATCAAATTAAAATAAACAAACAATAAAATCGAATATTTATTAATGGAAAACTAAATCAGTATTTGCAGATTGAAACAATTTCTAGTGCAACATATTTACCTCACACCTATCTATTGCAACATTTGTGGAACATTTAGCTTTCCGACATGAACACCTGAAAGTATTACATTTGCCATTGCAATATCGCACATAGACAGATTGACAATCTTGATTTCTCAGTCAGTGCAGTAGGGTCTACAGCATTTATACCCGGAAAATATACAGACTTTAAACCAATAAGATCCTCTTTGGTAAAATGATTTGTCGTTATACACTGTACCATCTTTGGAAAATATTCTATAATGGGATTAAGAATGTGTTACTTCGCCCGACTACTGGAGGTTAAAAGTTAATTTGTCTAGTCCAATGATCAAATATAAATGCTTTGTTTAGGGTCGTTTTAACCTGGATATGGGATGTTGTCTCCTTGACATTTACCCCATTTCCTTTCTTTTTCATATATGTGCACTTAAATATAACTTTTTACAAGTACTACTTAAATTTACACATTTACCCCATTTCCTTCTTTCTTTTTCATATATGTGCACTTAAATATAACTTTTTACAAGTACTACTTAAATTTAGAAATCTACTTACTATTGTGACGTTGTTCATTAACTATATTACATTTTTTTATTAGTCAGTAGCATCCAGAATCCTCTTAGGGAAAATCTGGAAACTCAATTTGTCGTAGTAGAAATTGGAATACCAATTTACACTGGATTAAAACCAGGGCAAATCAGAATTTGTTCTAGGAGAAATCAGAATTCCAATTTGCCCGAGGAGGATTCCATATTCCTCCTTGATTCCAATTTGCCCTGTAACATATATATATTCATGTGGTGAAAAAAAATGTAAATCAATTTTCTTACAATTATTGGCCTGGTGACATATAATTAGATAAAAGAATTTCTCCGCTATTGCTATATCGATATACCTTCTCCAAAAAAGGACAACTTTTACAAAAACTGAGAAATTATGGACACATACTGGTCCTTAAAAAAGAAAATTCATTGCCAGAGGATGATTTAAGGATTTCAAGTGGTTTTGTTTTTGCTTTATTATTATATGAAAGATTTGTACACATAAGGCTCAGTAATGTATATGTAATAAACGTTAAGGCTCTAGTTATACAAGTAACCTTAAATTTAAATCCACTCAGTAGATGTCCTTTATACTGGATTTGACCTCCTATTTCCATATTTTTGGTAATGAGTACTCTTTCTGACTCATTTTGGATTATGGTTTCCCATATAATTTTGATTTTAAAACTGCCGATGTTGAAGTTTCAAAAGAAAACTAGAACAAAGTTTCAAAGATAAAGTTTCTAATCCCCGATACAATTTTAACTGTCTTGCAATATACATATGAAAAAAATCTGTGTATTTTGTTCTTTTTATATAATCTTTATTGAAAACTATTTAATCCATTAGGGTTTTAGCAAAGACATTTAAACAATACATTTAATCAATGATAACAAATATGAACAAAAAAAAAAAAAAAAAAAAAAAAAAAAAAAAAAAAAAAAAACGAAAAAGTAAGACAGTATTATTTCGATACTAAAACAGTATGAGGCTCATCTTTCCTTTGAGTTCTAATGACTGCTGTATATAAGATACCACTGTTTTATTATCATCGGGTGTTGACGGATTAAGAATTCACGTTTGTCTAATTGGTTTAGTTAATTAAAATGTGTTAAATTACACTGATAGTAATCTAAAAATAATTGCTTTCGACATGAAGAGTTTATTTTACAGTTGAAAAAAGAAGTGGAACTCATCCTCTATGATGTTACAAGTTTTACATAGTATATTACATATATAGTATTTCTCATGTCAAACGATATTGATTGAACAACATAAACGTCAAAGTGTCTTCATAGCTAAAAAAGGAATGTTTAAGTATATGATTAAAAAAGGCCAAAATCCATATCACATGGTATCAACCCTTGACCAATATCAGCTATCATGCAAAATGGAAAAAATAATAAATGTCTGTATCTACACATTTTGTCAAAAGAAATATGAAAATATATAATTTTGCCTTTGTGATGTTGAAAAATATTTTGGTTGCGACAGTCCTGAAAATGAAATTATTTGCTACCTGCCAGGCGAAAATAAATAAATTTTCCAAACAAAATCCTCCAGGCCCCCACCAGAATATCAAATGGTCGTCCCCTAACTTCGGCATACCGGGAGAACTTGGCATAAAAGGCCTGCCAATTGCTCTTTCCGTCATACTTCAATGTTTTGGGCAGGGCATAATTCTTCCCACCCTTGTCTCCTCTCTCCCTGTTTGGTGGGCTGCACTCCCGGTATGGCGTCCTCTCCAAGAAGTCATAATCAGGGCTATCTGTAACAGGCTCCAGGAACTCCCTGATGTAGTATCCGGCGGTATTTCCGGTTATTGGTAAGACCTGAAAACCCAAATCAGGGAGTTCCACATGTTCCCTAGTCTCTTTCTGGTGTATCGATTGTGTAACAGACGTAATTTGATAGCTCATCACAGATTATATACCATGCAGCGGGACATTTAAAAGGATTTGGTAAGTGTCAATTATTACATTGACGCTTGCATGCAGTTAAAGGTTAGAACTTCGCGGGATTTTTAGCGTATTTAGCGACCGCTCGCTAAATATTTGTCATCAATCCAGCTGGGAGCTGGATTTCTGATCGGCCATCTTGCAAAAAGCGATTCGGTAAGGAACCGAGGGAGTCATTTAGTTGTCACTTGGTGGGACCAGTGGTAACTAAATGAGGAAGGAAAGGAGTAGTCTGAGGCAAAAGCTGGGAGCTTTGTCTCAGATTTAGGAGTTTTTGCGGTGTTTCTGACTTGAGTTAGGGCGAGACCCCTTGTGGGACAAAGGGTTGATCCCCAATTTCGAGGACCACGTGGTAGCCACCGGAGGGTCTGGTGGCTGTTACCTGGTCATAGGAGCACCAACCCCTACATAGTATAAATTAATTTACCTTATTATTTCCCAACCTAAGTGCCCAATTCCTGAATAGCCCACCCCTTATACTGAGAACACTTGCTTGCTGACTGCCCCTCCCTTGACGGTACAGCAAGCTAGTGCCCCTTTGTGCTTTGTATTTATTTGTGCCCTGTGTATGTTTTAATTAAATAAAATCATATTTTTATTGTGTTGTTGTTTTTTCCATTTGAATTGTACAGATTCCAGGTAAGATTTTTAGCTCACCTGGCCAAAGGCCTTGTGAGCTTTTGCCATCGTCCGTCGTCCGTCCGTAAACTTTTACATTTTAATCTTCTTCTCTGAAACCACTAGGTCAAATGAAACCAAACTTCAAACAAATGTTCCTTGGCATGAGGAGACTAAAATTTGTGATTTTGGTGCAGATCGGAAAACCAACATGGCTGCTGTGGCTAAAAATAGAACATAGGGGTAAATTGCAGTTTTTGGCTAATAACTCGAAAACCTCAAAAATCTGACATGAGTTAAAAATTATCATCATGATGAGATCTACCTACTGTGCAATTTTGAAGAAAATATGAAACATCTCGGAGTTATAGCCCTTTTTCCGTTAAATTTTCAAAATTTTTGCATTTTTTATTTTTTATTTAAAAAAGTGTAACAGATAGAGGTCAAGTGTAAATTGCAAAAATGTTCAGCATATTAAGATCTACCCACCCTGAAATTTTGAAGAAAATCCATAAACTCATTAGGAGTTATTGCCCTTTTTTCACCGAATTTTTTAAATTTTCGTATTTTTCATCTTTAGTTCCAAAACTATAGAAGATGAAGGTTAAGTGCAAATTGATGAAATGTTTGCCCTGCTGTGGCGACTTCAAAACTGATGTTGGAAATTGTTCCCTGACCGCCATTTTCAAAATGGCCGCCAAAAAAGGCGGGAAAATCCAACATTGTCCGATTTCAATGAAATTTAGTTTCCAAATAGATATTGATGTTGCGACTTCAAAACCGGTGTTGAAAATTGTTTGTTGACCGCCATTTTCAAAATGGCCGCCAAAAAAGGCGGGAAAATTCAACATTGTCCGATTTCAATGACATTTGGTTTCCAAATTGGCCTTGATGTCGCAACTTCAAAACTGATGTTAAAAATTGTTCGTTGACCGCCATTTTTAAAATGGCCGCCAAAAAAGGCTTGAAAATTCAACATTGTCCGATTTCAATGAAATTTGATTTCCAAGTAGATATTGATGTTTCGACTTCAAAACCGATGTTGAAAATTGTTTGTTGACTGCCATTTACAAAATGACGTCTCGACTTCAAAACTGGTGTCGAAAGTGGTCCTTAGCAAGAACGTTTTTTGTCAAAAAAGCCCAACAAAGAAATATAGTAAAACATGATCAGACTTTAAAAACAGTTCAAGATATTGGAGGTGTTTGAGCTACGAAAGTTTGAGAAACTGATGATCAACTGTATAACTTACAATGTTACCTTGATTGTGGCAACTTAAAGCCAGGTGAGCGATACAGGCTCCTGGGAGCCTTTGGTTTTTATTGCTATTATTGTGTAATTAACCTGTATTATATTGCCAATATGACCAAAATCCAAATAAATAATTGTCCATTGAGGATTTGACACTGCTGCCAGGAGTGGGACAGAAAATTGCATGTCAGATATGGGACATGAGGAAGGAGAGAGGGGGTTCTCCTTGAAGATTTGGTTGATATCCCCCACCTCCGCCTGTCCCCATCATTATTAGACGCCATAGACTCTGGGCCAGCTTATAACATTGATAAAAAGCTGGCCGGAGAAAGTGAAATTGGCGAGGAGGAACTAAGACACAAAGATAGGCTGGCTAGGGTTGATGAATTGATTAATGGGAGTTAAGTTGGCCGTTTCAGAGGGGGTGCTGTTACAGATTATAGCCCTGGTTATGACTTCTTGGAGAGGACGCCATACCGGGAGTGCAGCCCACCAAGCAGGGAGAGAGGGGACAAAGGTGGGAAGAATTATGCCCTGCCCAAAACATTAAAGTATGACGGAAAGAGCAATTGGCAGGCCTTTTATGCCAAGTTCTCCCGGTATGCCGAAGTTAGTGAATGGACCCCTAGGGAGTGCAAGGATCAGCTGTGCTGGTGCCTCGATGGCAAGGCAAGCGAATTCTACGCACTCCTTGCGGAGAGGAACCAACACATGGCATATGAGGACCTTGTTCGCAAGCTCGAGAAGAGGTTCGGGTTTAAAGAACTTCCCGAGACCGCACAGGTCCAGTTCCAGAACGCAAAACAAACACCTGAGGAATCCTTGGAAGACTGGGCTGACCGTGTGATGTCCCTTGTCACCAAATCCTTCCGCAATCTTCCAGAAGACCATATGTATCAGCAGGCAGTCATGAGACTGTGCCAAGGTGCTGCTGATAAAGAGACGGGCAGCTATGCATCCAATATAAGGTCCGCCAATATTGAAGAAGCGGTGGATAAGATAAGGTGGCACCAGCATAACCACCAAGCTATATATGGCCGGGGCAGCAGACGGGAGGTGAAATGTGACAGCTCAGACACAAGGTATTCCCATAAGGAACCCTACGCGGTCTGTTCTGCTTCCAAGTCATTCCCCCAAAAGGGTGGGATGGACGAAGGTTACCTGGGAAGGATAGAAAAGTTGGAGAATAAGATGGACAAATGGCAGGACAAAATGGAGGGACTTTCTGGATAGGTAGAAAGCCTCCAGGTTCAATACCCAAAGTTAGAGGGGCGTCTTTTAGCAGAAACGCGCAAACTACTGGGAACCCCATTAATGAAAAGTCCCCAGTCCTAAAGCCCCTCAAGTAAGGGATGTTTTTTCTGTGGGGACATGGGACATTTCAAGAGGGAATGCCCAAAGATGGAAAGATCCGGGTCCCCAAAGCGTAAAGTGACCTTTGAAGAGCATATGAGTCCTTTAAACTCCAAGGGGTCAGCTCAAGAGGCCTGAGCCAGACCCTATTTAAGGAGAAAGGTCTCGGTCAGGAGGAACCTAGTTAAGGGGAAATTAATCCGAAAGAGGGGCCAGGAAAGACCTATGGGGAACAGGTTCTCACCCAGTCATTTAGCCCAGCCTGGTTAAGGCAGGGACAAAGTGATAAAGTGAAAAAGCCAAGTTTCCCAGTATGGGCCCAAAGTACTGAGATAGAGGAACAACAACCCCAGGAGTTACCCGATGACCCAGACCAACCGGGCAGGCTGAGAATCCTGGGGAGAGTGAAGAGGACCCCTTCTTAGGACTTGAGTTGAAGGGGAGACAACCTTAGTGGAGGATCTGTTAGAGGACCCGAATGAGGGTGGGGATACCCAAGAGGAGGGTCTAGAGACTTTAACTATTAGTTGGTTGTCTACGGGGACAATGTATAGGGTGCCAGTGAGGGTACAAGGTGAAACCATTCACGCCGTAGTAGATACAGCAGCACAGGTTACCCTCATATCTGAGGAGGTATACAAAGCATTAGAGTATTCCCCAACAATTATAAAGGAAGTCATTATGAACACGAAGGGGAAGGGGCTCAGGATGAATGGATATGTGACCGGACCCTTTGAACTGGGGCTTGGTCAACCGTCCTTCAACATGAATATTTATGTGGCCCCAATTGGAGACAGTATGCTGCTGGGGTTAGACTTTTTGAGGGAACATGGAATTACCCAAAAGTAAAGGAAGGGAAGTTGACTGTCTGTGGGGAAGTAGTCCCTATGTTCTGGGGCAGTCCAACCATGACTGCCGTAGTTGTCCAAGAAATGTTTGTGGTGCTCCCCAATTCAATGAAATGTGTGTCTGGGAAACTGCGGTTTGTACTGAGTGGGGAGTATATGGTTGATGCTCAGGTAAGCAACAGTGTTCCGTCCAAGAGTTCAGGGCAGCCTAGTCGTGCCCTAAAAGATGCAAGGAAAGCAGCTTCTATTATGGAGAAACAGGACACCAAGAACATTTCCTTAATGACACATTCCTTTGCCCAGAAGTCCATGTTCTCTGACAATCAAATGGAAGCCCTCCCCACTAAGTGCACAGAAAGTGGCTGCAATCCATCTGAGCAAAATGAGTTAGGGACATCGGTCAGTACTGGTCAAGATTGGCCCTGTAAGGGCCAAACTGCAAGTATGACTGGACCACATGGATTGTCTTCTCATTTCTATTCAGGACAAAAGCAAGAAGTTGAGAAGCCTTCTGTGCAGAAATTAGTTGGGCATGAGGTGCCCCAATCCCTTTCATGTAAGTCTCCACCACCCAGTGCCACTTTGTCATTGAAGGCATCCACCAATGACCTTGTGCCATCCTCTCATGCTGACTTTGTCACCTATACAAAGAATGACTTCATTCACAGTGAAGCATGTACACTAGCTCATTCACATTGCCCCCTAAACCCCCAGATGAGACAGTTACAGTATCACAGGTAGGTATTGTGTGCAGAAGTGAAAAAAATGCCGGACTGCACCCATAGGACCCTGGTAAGTCTTCCCACATCAATAGTTTGGACCTCCATTGCCCACAGAAAACCCATAATGAATTCTCTGTAGAAAGAGTCGAGGGCTTTAGATATTATAGAGCAATCATTGTGGCTGCTACCCCTAGTCTGCAGTCCAAACAATGGTACCCAGATATTTCACTGGCTAGACTGAATTTCAAATATGGACCCTACACCTCAATATATGTTGCAAGGACAGCGGATCCTGAGAAACACCCTCAGTTGCCTTTTACACAAGGAAAGGGAAATCTAAAAACCCCAGCCCTTGGAAAGACAGTGTCTTGTTTTAGTCAGACTCCCAGGGTGTTGGCTACAGAGCTTTGACCTTGCACTTGGTTTGATTTTGCCCATAGTTGGTTGGCCCTTGCCTACAATTCATTTGTCAGGTGGGCCAATTACCAACCATGCTAAATCTTGGCAAAGCTCATGTCAAGTGATAACAGAACCTGGGATGCCTTGGATGTTTGAGATAAAAGCTGGTTGCTGTGACACAATTCAGAAGTTAGAGAGATCAGGCTTGGGCCACTCTTTGCCCTTCTGCAATCTCTATCCCACTCGAAAGATCAGTTGTCCAGTTATTTGAAAGGGGCAGAGCTGTTTGTGCTGGGAGGCGTTGGCCTTCAGACCAAGTGCAATCACTGTGGTCGATATTTAGGTCAGACACCAGACCCACTAGCTTAAGTCTTTTTTGGGGGAAAATATGGGGGGATGTATATATGTAAATAGTTATTTGAAATTGTTTGGAGTTTTTACTTGTTAAATTCACCCGTTGATCATTAATTTTGAAGTTATTGTGAACCTTTGGTTATCGGTTTGGAATTTACATGGACAGAGACAATTGCCTGTGGGGTTTTATTGACAACTTGTCCTTTTTGTATGGCATGTAGTATCAGTTGATCAAAACCTCCTGCGTTCCAATTTCCAGATATTGACATTATATACACACAGAGACCATGTTCTCTGGTTGACGTAGACTGATTTACACCCCCCTCAAAGTAGGTAGGCAAATCCAAGGAAGATCTACTCAATTGGTGGAAAAATACCCTTTGTTTTCATAGAAAGGCCCTTAGAATGAGGTCCCAAATTCAACGGACCTCTACCTGGTGGGGGCTTAAACAATAAAACGGGGGGGGGGGGGGGGNCCCGGTGGTATTTCCGGTAATCGGTAAGACCCGAAAACCCCATTTCAGGGAGTTCCACATGTTCCCTATCCTCTTTCTGGGGTATCGATTCTAGTGTACAGACGTAATTTGATAGCTCATCACAGATTATTTACCAGTGGGACATTTAAAAGATTTGGTAAGTGTCAATTATTACATTGGCGCTGCGAGCTGTAGTATCATACCCGATCTCCAACCTTCAAATAAATTTGAAGTTTTGATATAGGCTTTTGAATCAAAAAGTAGTTACAAAGACTTTTTTATATATTCATTTATGAAAAATTACTGTGATAAAGCTTACTCCAAAAGCGGCGTGAATCAAATGTGGATTCTCAAAAATTCCAAAGATCTGCTTGAACAGCTATCCTCAACCAGTCTTATCCATTGCCATAGCATTCAAACTTTTGACTTTATACTCTTTATACAACCCTGCCACACAATAAACTGAAAACAGCAATTGCAGATTTAATACATCAATGTTTCTGTAGTAAAAATGGAGAACGCAGATACCTATTTAGTTATAGGGAAAGACAAGACATATTTTGTTAAAACCACACTGATTCAAAAAAGAAGTACACTGGGACTGACGTAATCAAAATGTTAGAATTTTGGATCGACAATATTTTTGTTGAATTCGGAGGTCGTATGAAAGTGCAAGGAAGGTGCTGGACGAAAGATACGGGCACCCATTTATTATGCAAAAGGCATTTAGGGATAAGCTCGACAGATGGCCAAAGATCGCATCGAAAGACCCAATGGCACTTAGAGATTTTGCTGACTTTCTTCAAGCATGCTTGGATGCTTTACCACATGTTCCTAATCTGAACATTTTGAACGATTGTACAGAAAATAAAAAATTACTTGGTAAGCTTCCTGACTAGACATCGAATCGTTGGAATAGAGAAGTGAGTCAGGCACTTGAAACAACATCAGCATATCCGACTTTTTCACAGTTCGTAGCATGTGTTGTCAAAGAAGCAAAAATTGCTTGTAATCCGATATCTTCTCATTATGCACTTCACGATGATCGTAAGATATCCAATGAGCTAAAACACAATAAGCCAGTCGTCAAGTCACTTGCAACAAATGTTCAACGATCAGGAGATCCCCCTTCAAGAAACATTAGCGAAAATAGAGTATTAAAGTGTCTTCATTGTGGCATTAAGGGTCATTCGATTTCAAAATGCAGATCCTTTAATGCTTTGACAATTGATAAGAAACGAAGCATAATAAAGAAAAAACGACTTTGTTTTGGATGTCTAAAGGGTGAGCATTTGAATGTAAAAATAAACTGACGTGCAACACATGCAATGGTCGTCACCAAACATGCATGCATGAGCATCGTCCAACAGGGAATCAAAGGCATACAAAAACAGCGATGAAATATCTAGTTCAATTAAGGAAACGTCAACAAGTATGAATGAAAATGCAGAACATGTTTCGTCATGTAAGGTGAACAGAAACACATCTAAGAATGTTAGTTGTACATCAATGATAGTTCCAGTTTGGGTTTCAACCGATAACAACACATCTTGTGAAATTCTTACGTACGCTTTACTTGACACTCAAAGTGATACAAATTTCATTCACGACGATACTGCAGCTGCTTTAAATGCCAAGACTCACCACCCAGTTAAGTTGAGCTTATCAACAATGACATCACAACAGACAATTATCGATAGTAGGCGAGTATCAGGTCTGAAAGTGCGTTGGTTCTCCTCATCAGAAACATTGAGTATAAACACTGCATACACCCGGGAATTCATCCCAATAGAGCGTTCACATATTCCAACAAACAAAACTGCGAAACAATGGCATCATCTGAAGGATATAGCACATGAAATTCCTCCATTGCAGTCATGTGATATAGGACTTCTTTTAGGTTACAACTGCCCAGCTGCTTTAGCACCGAGACAAATTCTAACAGGAAATGAGAACGATCCTTATGCTGTTCAAACTAGTCTAGGTTGGAGTATTGTTGGATACTCTAACTCACAACTTGATGTTGATAACGTTAAAGGCGTAACTCATCGTACAGCTGTAGCTGAGTTGCCTCCTATCGTTCTGAAGGACATAGTGAACGCCCTAGAAGGAGACTTTGCTCAAGACAAGGGTCAGTTAAAGAAAGTGTCACAAGAAGACATTAAATTTCTTTCGATAATGGATAAAAATATAACAAAGCGTGATGATGGACATCTAGAAATGCCACTTCCGTTCAGAGAGCGACCGGAAATGTTCAACAATAAGCAACTAGCAGCACTTAGATTGAATCATCTTAAACGAAAACTATTGAACGATCAACGATACTTTGAACAGTACAAGTCATTCATAAACGAAATGCTAAATCGAGGAGATGCTGAAGTCGTAACAAACGAAGGCAAAGACGGAAGTACTTGGTATAATCCTCACCATGGCGTTTTCAACCCAAAGAAACCAGACAAGTTGTGTTTGATTGCTCAGCTAGATATCGTGGTAAGACTTTAAATGAACACTTACTCACTGGCCCTGATTTAATCAATGGACTCACTGGAGTTCTTTGTCGTTTTAGAACTAATCCTATTGCTATCATGTGTGACGTGGAAAAAATGTTCCATCAGTTTGTGGTGTCTGAATCCGACCGTGACTTCCTGAGATTTCTATGGTGGGAGAATGGAGACATAAAGTCAGGAAATGAAACGTTCAAATATAGAATGACTAAACATTTATTTGGAGCTGCTTCATCTCCAGGGTGTACAAGCTATGGTTTTAAGTATTTGGCTAACATGAACAAGGATAACTACCCAGAAGCTTCTGAATTTGTAAGGCGAAGTTTTTATGTCGACGATGGACTAACTACTGTTGAGACAGAAACGGAAGCTATCAAGTTGATACATGATGTAAGACAACTTTGTTCAAACGGTGGCCTACACCTTCACAAATTTGTGTTAAATAATTTGAATGTACTCGAATCTGTTCCCTCATCAGAGAGGGCTGTAAACTCGCACGAACTAGATCTAGATTTAGAACAATTACATTCAAACATAGCACAAGCACTTGGCATACAGTGGAGCACAACCAATGACATGTTCAAGTTTCATATAAAAATCAATGAAGTTGATCCCATAAGGCGAAACATACTGTCAATTGTTGCGTCAATTTTCGACCCTCTTGGATTCTTGTCACCCTTCACATTGAAAGGGAAGAGAATACTTCAAAATATGTGTCAACAAGGTATTGGTTGGGACGATCCTCTTCCAGTTGATAAACAATCAGAGTGGGGACGTTGGATCGAGGACACTTCAAATCTACAAGACATTAAAATTCCAAGATGTTTGAAGCCGAATAACTTTAGTGACTGTGTTATCGAACTGCATCATTTTTTCAAATGCAAGTGTAAATGGACAATGTTCGTATATAAGATATGTAAAGGGAGACAGTGTTCACTGTTCCCTTCTAATTGCAAAGGCTAGAGTTACCCCAAGAAAAGTAGTAACTATTCCGAGGCTAGAACTGACTGTAGCCGCCATATCAGTGAAAATGAGTATATTTCTTCACGAAGAACTTGATTTGAAAATAAACAGAGAATATTTTTGGACAGATTCGCAAGTAGTTTTAGGCTACATCAGCAATGATGCACGACGTGGCAAACCGTGTTCAAATTATCAGAGACGCCACGACACCAGATCAATGGCACTACGTAAATACTGAGAATAACCCTACATATCATGCATCTAGAGGATTATCTGCTTCAGGAATCATGAACACTAATTGGTTAACAGGACCGTCGCTTTTGTGGCAAAGTGAAATTAAAACGGATAAAGTCAACCAAAAGCTCCTATTGGGCTATCATGAAGTTAGAAATGTAACGTCAATGAACACAGAAACTAAACAGTTACTTACCTTTGATTTGCTCGATCGTCTAGAGTGATTTTCTAATTGGAGATGACTGTAACAGTTGTTGCTAGAATCTTGCGATTGTGCAATGGAGTAAAGTAGTCAGAACCTATTTCAGTGAATGAACATCAGAAAGTGACAATACTTAGATTAATACAAAACAAGGCATATCCCGAGAGCATTGATACTTTGCAAAAGACTAAGATTTTACCACAAACAAATCATCTGTATCCACTTGATCCATTTCTTCATGAAGGACTTTTGCGTGTTGGTGGGAGACTAAGAAAGTCTGATCAACTGTCTTACCGAAGGATAGTTTTGTTTCTAGAATGATTTTGAGCTATGTTCATGAAAAGGTTCACCATAAAGGAAGAGGAATTACTCTCAATGAACTCAGATCTTCAGGTTACTGGATTGTAGGAGGAAGCAAAAATGATGCAACACCAATACGGAAATGTGTCATATGTCGAAAGTTGAGACGTCCCACGGAGACTCAGAGAATGGCTGATTTGCCAGAAGATAGATTAGAACCATCTGCTCCCTTCACATATTGTGGGATGGACTGCTTTGGTCCAATCGTTGTCAAACAAGGTCGAAAGGAGATGAAACGCTATGGATTGCTAATAACATGCATGTGTTCACGTGCCATACATATAGAAATGTTAGACGATATGTCAACCGATGCTTTCATCAACAGTTTTCGTTGTTTCATCGCTATAAGAGGAGCTGTAAAGCAAATGAGATCAGATCAAGGGTCAAATTTTGTTGGCGCCAAGAATGAATTCAAAAGGGAACTTGATATTCAGAAACTCAATTCATTTCTCACTGAACAACAATTTGATTTCATCATGAACGCACCGAGTGCAAGTCACGCCGGAGGAGTTTGGGAGCGGCAAATTAGGACTGTAAAAAATATACTCAACTCTGTGTTACTTTTATGTTCATGTAGATTAGATGACTCGTCATTGAGAACTCTATTTTACGAAGTCATATCAATTGTAAACAACAGACCACTAACGGTCACTGATATTGATGATCCAAGTGCATTGGAGCCACTGACGCCAAATCAAATCTTGACTGCGAAATCACAAGTATCTGGTCCTCCGCCAGGTGAATTCATTAGGGAAGATCTATTCCTGCGCAAACGTTGGCGTCGAGTGCAATACCTCCTCGAACAGTTCTGGTCAAGGTGGAAAAAGGAATATATTGTGCAAATCTCTACACGACAAAAATGTCATAAACCCGTTCCTATATATGAAAAAGAAAGGAAATGGGGTAAATATCAAGGAGACAACATCCCATATCCAGGTTAAAACGACCAAAAACAAAACATCTAGGGGTCACCATATGGTCTTCAATACAGTGAGGAACCTCACACCATATAGTAAGCCCTTAATGGCCCGAAAAGGTAAAAAGGTGAATAAATCAATGGAAACAAACCACATCCAATAACCCAAATATCAAGAAACTAAAATTTTATTAGAAGACAAGGACAAGCCAATGACCAACATATTCCTGACTTTGGACAGGCGCAAAAATTGCGGTGGGGTTAAACTCGTTTTCTTGGGTCCAAACCCTTCCACTATGTGTGGTGAATGGCTAAAAATAAATACACAAAAAGACTCACAGTAAAAATCAAACTAGAAAAAAGTCCAACTTATCAAGACGAGTACCCTTACAATGAAGTACATAAAACACGAAGACAATACACACAGGTACTGTCCGGACAAATGCTCGCAGTTACTGACAGCTAGCTAAGGAAATAATTTCCGTTGACTATGATATCAAGCCTTCTTACATATGAAATTTCAATTGAAATACTTCTAAATAGATTTGGTATAATAACATCATCAATTATGAAAGAAGAACATGATATTGTGCAATGCCAAATACTGCCAATATGAAAAATTGTTTAAATTTAGTTATGGTGTAAAGCATTTAGGAGATGATCAATATTTTTGCCAACAAAAACCAGAAGTAAAGATTTAACAACAATGCTGTATTTATATCCTTTATGAATAAGTTTGTTCAACGGATTAATAAGTTTGGAAGGACAATTTTTGAATTTATGCGCTTTGTAAATGATATTTCCATAGAAGTTTGGATGTGAAATGCCCTGATGTATAAGAGCCCTGCAATTAGAACCAAATTTTCTTAATAAGTCAATGTATTTATAATAAAATTTAGAGAATGTTTTTATCAATTTATAATATGTGTGTAGGAAATATTGTTCTTGTGAAAGACATAGATTTGCCACGAAATCGTTGGCCCCTTGGAAGGGTTGTTGAAGTTAAACTTGACGATGACAAATTAGTGCGACGTGTAAAGGTGTTGTTAGGACAACGAGATTCTACAAAACCATCAGTTGTTGAACGTAGTGTCCACAAATTGGTTCTTCTCATGTAATTGTTTTAAAGTGTACAATATTTGTTTATAATATATACTGACATATTTTTAACAACACAATGACATTTTTGAAAACTTTATAAGGGATATGATGTAGAAAATCAATTTGATTTTGGTGGGAGTGTAACTGTTTGCATTTTTCCAATTTGTTTATTGTAAAGTTAAAGAAACATTTTAAAGGTTTAACTATTTTTATTAACATTTGAATTTAAGCGCCACAAAATTACGTGAGCCTCTCGTTATATATATATATAAATAGACAGGCGCATTGAAAATGTTTACAAAACCGCATGGTTGATGTTTTCTTCGTTCTTCGTAAATAATGTCATAACGCAACGATATATATAATTGATTCATGGAAAACGAATAAGTTGTTTATGTTGAGAGGAAATACAAGTTCTTACGGTTGAGTTTATATGAGATTTCAACGATTTATCATAATGAAGAATTACAAGCTTAACCCGTCTTCGAACTTAATTGCCAAACATAGACAGCTATAATAGGTATTCCTATGGGAACTAACTGTGCGCCTCTTTTAGCTGACCTTTTCCTTTACTCGTACGAGGCCAAGTTTTTACAAGGGCTTACACAAAGAAAACAAAAACATTTAGCCCAGTCCTTTAATTTCAGCTACCGCTACATAGATGATGTACTTTCTCTTAATAATCCTAAATTTAAGGAGTATTTACATCAGATCTATCCCAATGAGCTTGAAATTAAAGAAACAACTGATACACCTCCTTCAGCTTCGTACCTAGATCTTTTATTGTATATTGACGAAGATGGACGTTTGAAATCTAAGCTATGTGACAAGCGTGATGATTTTTCTTAGCAGCAATATACCTACCTCTCCAGCCTATGGAGTGTACATTTCACAGTTGATTCGTTACTGTCGAGCGTGTAGTTTGTACAGTAATTTTTTGAACAGAGCAAAAACACTGTCCCAAAAGCTGCTTAGCCAGGGATTTGTTCAACCTATGTTGATTTCATCCCTCAAGAAATTCTATGGCCGTCACCATAACATCATTGAAAGATATGACGTGTCAGTATCCCAAATGAAAGTGGACATTTTCAGCTACATTCATGTCTTCCCGGATTTGACTACCGATTTTGACATTTTCCTTGATTGACTCACTCACAGTGTGACGGGTGCTGTTAACAGAGCAGGACATGCCTACCCTTCCGGACCACCTGATGTCGCTCCCGATTTTTGGGGGAGTTCACACTGTTCGTGGTTTAGTTTTTTGTGTTGTCTCGTAAAATTTTAGTTTTGTCTTCGATAGGGATGTTTGTGGTTCCGATTTGTCATTGTCAATGTTTGAATACTATAGTAATAACAACTTTTCAAAATTTTAACTTGGTACTGTTTGAGGGTTAGAGAAGTAACACGTACCGTGAATTTTTATTGGTTATGTCTTAGGGTTAGAAAATGACATTAACCAATCTGCTATCAAACAGATCTTTAAAAAATATTATTTTCCTCACTTACAGTGTGACGGGTGCTGTTAACAGAGCATGACATGCTTACCCTTCCGGAGCACCTGGTGTCACTCTCAGTTTCACTAGAGTTCACACTGTGAGTGCCTGTGATTTCTATTCCTGTGCTTTTTGTTTCTGTCTAACGTCATTGTTTTCTGTGTTCTCGTTGGACTTCAATTTTTGTGAATTCCACTCCTTTGTTCCTTCGGTATTCTACTGCCGTTGCTATATAAAGACTAAAATATTGTTATGAAAAACATTCATATTACTCAGAATAACTAATGCACCTGTAACAGATAATTATTGAGTTGGCCAATACATAACTTTCTGTGCAGTTATATTATCTGAAAAAACATCTGCATTCGGAAGATACTGGATCAAGTTATATCAAGCAAGGTACTAAAAATTTCAATGCCCGGGATTGACTACCGATCAAAATATTCATTTCACATGAATTTACATGATATAGTTAATGACCTGTCCTCGGATAATTGTCATGATTGTCAATGTAATGGCCTCCACCATAGCCAGTACTTCTAATCCAGGCATGATTATCTTTCTTCATTCTACACAGCGCTGTCATGGAGGCTGACATGTAGGTTGTTCCAGAATGAGAGTTCCTTTCTCTGGTAGACGAAATGACCTTTTCTTGTACAACTAATTCTAACATAATTTGTACCAGCACTTGATACTGTCCGGGAAAACATATAGATGCCATCACGAGGGGCCACAAATACTCCATCGTTTTTGTTGTAATGGTTTCCTTCATTGATAATAACAGCATCAAAAACGATAGTCGCATCCGCCGATAGAGTAAAATCACGATGATCGATAACTGCAAAGAATAGTACTGGATCTTTCATCTGGATTTCTGCAAGAAGAGTTTATAAAAAGAATTATTATAGATGACAATACCAATAACCATTAACTGTGATATGTGCATTATATTCCAAGTACATGTTTGATACCCACACAATTCACTTTAATAAACAATTGACGATAATTTTAAACATAATAGTGCAGTAACCCGGCGCATTTTGTTTTGGGCGCATTGGCATTTCATTTGGTGGCAAAATTTATTTCAAATGGGCGGAAAAAATACTTCATTTGGCCTCAAATAAAATCTTTCAATTGGGCGCATAACCTGTACGATGTGAAATATAACAACGAAATCGGAATTTACCATTAAAATATTTCAAAAATGATTTTAAATAGTGTATTGTAATAAATGAAATAAAATGAGCAATATCTCTTCTGCGATGTGTAATGTATGTCATTGTTTGAAAAGCTGTTTTTTTTTTATTTATATAGATAAGGGAAAAATCATTAAAGTTTTCAAATATAATATCGGCTTGGAGAAGGCATGGATAAGTTGTACAACTTGTGCCTAATCCTTTTGTCTTTGACAATAAAATAAGTTTAAATCAATCAATATAATATCGGTGGCCCTTACATTTTATTTTACAGTGATTTCTATAACACATATTATTGTATAGCAACATAATATTTCCCTAAGAAAGCAACCAAAAGTAAACGTGCAATAAATTTCCATATTGCACTCGTTTAATATGAGTGAATTTTCATGACGTCATTGACGACAAAGTGGTTGTGCATTGCTCATAACGCAATTGGGAACGTTGTAACTCCTTTCAAATTGAAACCTGATAGCAAAGACTTCCTATCGGCATCGTTTGCAATAGAATCCATTTTTCCCAACAACAATTTCATTTCGTTAAAAAAAGATTTACACTTGTTACAAGTAAAAAAACGCACAGTTGAGATTTATCAAGTTTGCTGTAATTATTACTTAACATCACTACTGGAATACAAGTCCATGGAAATACTAAGAACTTTCATGATCGAGTCATTAAAATCTCGTGACTTTTCCAGTGACTTATATTTTGCTTTTATTGAATAAGCTTCCCATGGAATTTCTATAACCTATGCACATTTTTCTTCCGTGAAAATGTCGTTAATTAGTTTCAAAAAAGGTCAAAAGTCATGGAATGTCACAGATTATGCCGGAGTAGCATATAAAATACCCGAATTCATCAAAAATAAAAAAAAAACAAACAAATTAAAAAACAAAAAAAAAAACCAAAAAAAAACAAAAAATGTAGGCAACTTCATAAAGGCAAAACAAATAAACAACTGAATGCAAGAATGAATTATTTTAATAAGAACACCACAACATTGAAAACTTTAGATCTGGCGTAATTATTAGAGCATCGGATATAAAAGTTCGATTCTAGCATGCGACAGCTTAAAAATAATCCGTAAAAATTCTACTCGGGACAATATTCCTCAATATTACATATGGTAAAAGTTCCAATTAATTTCATTGGCTAATACGCTCACGTGATCTTAAGAATATTCAGTATATTTCAGTGTTGTTTCTTATTTTAGGTATATTTACGCCCGTGTTTCTATTTTTAAGCATATTGACGTTATGTTTCTATCTTTAGTTTTATTGCTGCTACTATAGTTTTTCGCTTAGAAAGGTCTTATGAAAAAAAAATTGGAAAACGATTTACACATTAAAAGAGTTTCCACAGGGGAAATAAAGGGGGCATTTAAATGTTTTTTTTACAGAGAAACCACTGAAATCAGTGAAAAATATATTTAACAGTTGTCAAATGTTTTTTTATTGCACACTTCACGGAAGCACGCTAATAAAAAGGCTTACCTAATCGATTTTTTATTTGCAAATATAAAAGTAATGTCGACATTTATTTATCCTATGAGCATTCATGTAACCCATTCTAGATGATGGCAGATCCACACCCACCTTCAAATAAAGATTCTATTTCTAATTAAATTCTGATGTATTGACAAAATTATCCTCAACAAAAATGTAATGAGATACCATGAAACTACATATGTAATATAAAAATAATGGACTTTTTACTCTGTAAATATGTTAAATATGGGCCTGTTAGGAATATATTGACCTCGGACTTTGTCCTCGGTCAATATAAACCTAACAGGTCCATATATAACATATTGACTTCGTAAAAAGTCCATAATTGATAAATATTCATGCAATAAGGCCACTTCAAATTAATTAATAGATTCTCATCCCCATCCGCCCCATTTTTTCTAAGCCCATTTTTTTTTTCTTTTGAATTATACAGAAATTTTCTTTAAATTCCTGTCAATTTTAGTGAAAATCAGTAAAAAATAAAAAATAAAACCCTCCCACCAATCCCAGATTTTTTGTTTCAGGTGGATCAGAATCTACAAATTAACTTGACAGGGCCTAACCCTATATTATACTATATTTCATCAAATTTATCGTTTTATTCCTATAAGAAATTCTAAAATCGTATTTTCTCCCTGTATATGCTATATCAATCATACAATTTATTCACTTAAAAACACTTCTTCTAATTTTCTTTATTTAGGGTCATGGTTCAACACATTTATATTATGTACATTGATATACTTACCTGCACTACCTGTGCGCTCATAGGAAATACTTAACCTGCGCCCAAATGAAATACCCCTAAATTTTAAAATGCACCCAAATGAAATGCGCCTTAATTAGTGACCAACCCGCAAAAAGTCGCCTGATTGCTTACTTCAATCAGCCATCCTACCACACTGCAAATTTTTATTTTCTTTGAAGACATTGATTCTGACGTGTCTTGAAAAACAAAACTGTTGCGGTATTGAAATAAAGGGCTTAAAGGGACACAACTTGAAAATTTTCAAAAATCATTTTTCTGTCATTCAAATGACTCGCTTGAAATAATTAATCAATGCATTATTTTCCTTCGGAATTTTTGTCGCCAATGTCGGTGTAGCAGTCTCTAAAACATTGGCGCTGATAAACTGATGTGCAATAAATACCCGAAACTTATTATGTCTTCTATATAAAGACTTTTCTTTTGTAGTGAATTTCGATCAGTCTTATTACAAATCTCAAAAGAATCGTAAACATATATTATTTTGTCAAAATTTTCAAAAGTTTTATAGTTTCTGCAAAGCTGTAAAGGGAATTTGGGTTTCCAGAGTGAGACGGAGGAGGGACTAAGGGTTTTCACAAGGAAGTTATTTTTTAGCGATGCAAAGAGGTGCATTCTTAAAGCATGTCAAGTGGTCATGGCAAGAAACTTGAAAACAAATGATTTCATAAAACGGGGATATATAAAATTTGCTTTCATTTCTTTGACATCCATTGAAAATTATGTTTCATTTCAGGGCCTTTAGTACATATTTATCAAAAATGAACTAGCTGTATGAAAGAATATACAGAACAACCCATAATTTCTGATTTTTCTTCTCATGAAAAGATTGTTTTCCATTTGAAATTAATTTTTTTCTCGAAAATTTAAAAAGCATGACATTGAAATGGTCGGGCGTGAGAGCATAATATTGGGTTTGAAAGCGAGACTCTCATGACTAAAAAAATACTTTGTCTTACGATCACTGGTTCAAGTCTTGGAAAACCCATGACTGAAATGTATCATAATCTATAGACCTTTCATGAAGACCAAAAAATACTGCTGCTTAATCCTAGTCTTTTGTATAACTGGACCTTGCGTTAAAACCTTGGACATATATCATCACAATCATCATAATGTCAGCATCGACATGATCAGTAGAGTGTGGCAATCTCCACGGTTTGAAAGACGAGAGCAGGATACCAAGTGGGATTAAAATCACTGTCCATCAACATGACCAAAACGTTGAAGGTAAATAAATGCACATAAAATAAACCCAAGCCGTAAAACAGGAATAAGAACAAGTATCCCCCGAGAGTGAACATACTCTTCCATATATATGTCGCCTGTAATAAGTTCAAATCCTGAAAGCCAGAAAGGTGAAGAAACAAGGTACACGAAACAAATGGATAAAAGGCCTTATGAAAATAAATCTGCAATGAGTGGGAAGGTTGCAAGCAGAGAAGTTGAAGCCAACTGATGGTATTGTCTGTAGCAATTTCTAAGAGACAGTCTTTAGTTTTCATACTTTGTATCTTTGGTTTAACGGCCTGTATGTCATCAGAACTGATTAACTTACTAAAACCCCTGATCCTGTCAGACAGGATCTAGAACCATGTATCCATTCTGATAGTAGGAGACAAAGGCAGTGGAATACCGAAGGAACAATGGATGTCAAAAATCAAAGTCCAGAGACATAGCAAAAAGGAGAACGCAGAAAAACAAAGGCACGAGACAGCCACAAAGTAAGGAAAACCAGGAGTGACATCGTTAAGCATGTCCTGCTGCGCTAGCGGCACCCGTCAGTAAGTCAATCCAGGGTTTAGTCAAAACTGGTTATGTGAAATCTGTAATTAATTAAAGTCTAACAGAAAGCAAATAAGTTATGACAAGACCAATGATTAATAATAAAAAAATACCACCCCCCCCCAAAAAAAACCACAAAAAAAAACAAAACAAAAATTCAATCGAAAAGTCTGAAAGAAACACCTACAATTAAAGCAGAAGTTACAAGAGGGGGTTGAAAATCGTGAACATGGCAATGATTTATTCAAACCTGTATATTGGGGTTCAAAACTACTTATCTTAGATAAGACTGAAGATTAAACGTAAATCAAACAAATGCCAGTCTGTAGTAACATGACAAATTGGATTAAACATCACATTCAATACTCATAGAAATTTTCTAGTTCAGAGTTATCAGTAACGAGCGCCATTACTGCCAAATAGACTATTTCATAATTTCATAATTAGTCTTGCCATCTTTAACTAGATTTCATATCTACAGAATTTTGACCATTCAAGCTTTTTTCAAACTAGCAAGGTAGTTGTTACCACCAATGGATTGTATACAGGGACACGGAATCCCGCATTGTGCTTTCATTAGAATTGGTATTGTCGACGCTGTCGTGTTTTGTGTTCATGCCAACTCTTGATAGTTAAGTTTCTTTTAAGTTTTGTCTTTGTCTTTCTAGTTTCAGTATTTTACTATAGACGTTTGCTGTTTGTTTTATCAAACGAATTATGCTTTGGGGTTTTCAAAACTCTGTAAGAACTAGAGGCTCGGAGACTGAGCCTGTATCGCTCACCTGACAAAATGCTTCCATGCCATGCATGACCAAAAAAAAAAAATGATGTTTTTATCAATGGGGGTCTAATGTTTAGCTATGTTCTCCATTAGCACCCAAATGAGTAAATTTTGCAAAGGACCTTCAATACATTTAGTTAAATTTGCTTGAATAGTTTCAGTGAAGACGATGAAAAGGATGGTTTTCTAATACCGGGCTCCAATGTTAAACTATGTTCTGCACTGGACGCAATGTTTTTTTGTCGGATCCAAATGAAATGAGCAATTGTTGTAAAGTACCTTACGTACATCATTCCTGTAAAGTTTGTTTGAATTTGCTTCAGTGGTTTAAGAGGCGGAGATGAAAATGTGATTTTCCCATAGGGTCCAACATTAAACTATGTTCTGTGTTGGTGGCAATGTTTTCTATCAGATTGTAAGAAAATAAGCAATCTTTGTTAAAGACCTTCCATACATCACTCCTTGAAATGTTTGGTTGAATTTGCTTCCCCGGTTTCACCGGAGAAGATGAAAATGTGATTTCCCATAGGGTCCAATGTTAAACTATGTTCCGTGCTGGCGGCCATGTTTTTTATCGGATCGGAATAAAATGAGCAATCATTGTTAAGGACTTTTAGTACATCATTCCTGTAAAGTTTGGTTGAATTTGCTTCAGCATTTTCAGAATAGAAGATGAAAATGTAATTTTTCCCATAGGGTCCAATGTTAAACCTAAGTTCTGCTCTGGCGGCCATGTTTTTTTTGTCAGATCGGAACAAAATGAGCAATCTTTGTAAAGGACCTTTAGTTCATCATTCCTGTAAAGTTTAGTTGAATTTCCTTCAGTGGTTTCAGAGAAGAAGATGAAAATGTGATTTTCCCATAGGGTCCAATGTCAAAATATGTTCCATGCTGGCGGCCATGTTTTTTTATCAGATCGGAATGAAATGAGCAATCCTTGTTAAGGACCTTTAGTACATCATTTCTGTAAAGTTTGGTTGAATTTGCTTCAGCCATTTCAGAGTAGAAGATGAAATTGTGATTTTTCCCATAGGGTCCAAGGTTAAACCGAAGTTCCGCGCTAGTGGCCATGTTTTTTGTAGGATCGAAAGGAAATGAGCAATCTTTGTTAAGAACCTTTAGTTCACCATTCCTGTAAAGTTTGGTTGAATTCGCTTCAGTGGTTTCAGAGGAGAAGATGAAAATGTAATTTTCCCATAGGGTCCAATGTTAAACCTAAGTTCCACGCTGGTGGCCATGTTTTTTATAAGATCAGAACGAAATGAGCAATCTTTGTGAAAGTCCTTTAGTACATCATTCCTGTAAAGTTTGGTTGAATTTGCTTCATTGGTTTCAGAGAAGATGAAAATGTGATTTTCCCATAGGGTCCAATGTTAAACTATGTTTCGTGCTGGCGGCCATTTTTTTCATCGGATCAGAACGAAATGAGCAATCTTTGTTAAGGACCTTAAGTACATCATTCCTGTAAAGTTTGGTTGAATTTGCTTCAGAAGTTTCAGAGGAGAAAATGAAAATGTGATTTTTCCCATAGGGTCCAATGTTAAACCTAAGTTCCGCACTGGTGGTCATGTTTTTTATCGGATCGGAACGAAATAAGCAATCTTTGTAAAGGACCTTCCATACATCATTCGTGTAAAGTTTGGTTGAATTTGCTTCAGTGGTTTCAGAGGAGAAGATGAAAATGTGAAAAGCTATCGGACGGACAGACGACGGACGGACGCCAAGTGATGGCAATAGCTCGCACTGACCCTTTGGGTCAGGTGAGCTAAAAATGTGATTTTTCCCTTAGGGTCCAATGTTAAACCTAAGTTCCGCGCTGGCGGCCATGTTTAATATCAGACCGGAACGAAATGAGCATTCTTAGTGAAGGACCTCTAGTACATCATTCCTGTGAATTTGCTTTAGCGGTTTCAGAGGAAAAGATGAAAATGTGATTTTTCCCATAGGGTCCAATGTTAAACTTAAGTTCCTCGCTGGCAGCCATGTTTTTTATCGGATCGGAACAAAATGACCATTCTTAGTCAAAGACCTCTAGTACATCATCCCTATAAAGTTTTGTTGAATTTTCTTCAGTGGTTTCAGAGGAAAAGACGAAAATGTGATTTTTCCCATAAGTCGAATGTTAAACCTAAGCTCCGCGCTGGCGGCCATGTTTTTTATCGGATCGGAACAAAATGAGGACCTCTAGTACATCATTCCTGTAAAGTATTATTGAATTTGCTTCAGCGGTTTAAGAGGAAAAGATAAAAATGTGATTGTTCCGCAATAGTAGGGTGCCCAAGAGACGATTTTTCCGATTTTGGGTTAACGGAATAACACACACCTGTATTATACATGTTTTGAAAGAGGATACCATGGCGCATCGAAATGACGATGTTGTAAAGATTGAATTTGGTAACATTTTATTTTAGATGGGGTCAAAGGTCAGTTACTAAAATTTTGAAAATCTTGATGCATTTTAAAGTGAGCTTCATTTCACAGATAAACTTCAACGAAATATTCGAATATTGTTGTAAATTCTAATGGGGTAGTTCTTTAGTTTTACTTTTTATAATGATTTGTCTGTTGTCTCTATTCAACAAGTTTCAAAAGTGTTCTTTTGTTTTAAAGGCCCGTCATTTTGAATATTTGCACCTCCGTGATATGAGGGGTTCTTTCGAATATAAAGAACTGCACATTTCTGACTTTCATAGGCTTATTCTTTAAAGGAAAGCTTGAATTTAATTTTAAAACGAACCGCTAAAAAATAAACTAAGTTTAGGCGAAATAAATGGTACTTTTGTTATTGGTTTAAATAAGTCATTTTTCCCCCAAATACACACACTGATATAAATCTTAGTAAGACCGTTCCTACTGAAACAAAACCCTATTATATTATCTGAAATGATATGGAAAAGTGATTTTAAACGTGTAAACAAATTACGTGCGAGAAAAATCAGAACACAAGCAACGTAAAATTGTTACTAGATTCCCGCGCTTGTCAAGTAATTTTGTCAAGAAATGATTATAGTTATCTCTCGTTGTACACTTTAAAGAACATGACAAATTGTCTTCACATCGACTAAAATTTGAAAGTTTAATGCAAATTTTGGCTTTTTAATTGTTGATTTCTCTTTAATGGTGGACATTACATCCATGATTTTTGGAGCATATGTTCAATTCGTATATGTACTTTCGTTAAAGTTGGAATTTTTCAGAAATAAAGCATAGTTATTTCGCTTTCATTGAAAAATGATAATTTAGACTCAAATTTACCCCGACATTAATACCGATAAATTACAAAAAAAAACCAGTCAAAAATAACTTGCATTCTATGATTCAAATAAATATTTCAGGTCTTGACTTTAACGTGAATAACTTTTTATTAGCATATAAGAGAGCACTACTATTTTCTATAACTTTAAAGATACCATATCCCTAGCACTGTTTTAGGGTACCCTTAATAAAGGAGAAATTAGAGAAATCGTGACCACAGTAACTTTCTACGACAGCAAAAAATTTGAAATTTAATAGTTGTTCTATCATTTAAAACAAAAATTAGCCGTGTGTGATTCCGTTAACCCAAACTCGAAAACTAAGTGTCTTTTTGAACCTTGGGCACCCTACTAATAGGGTCCAATGTTAAACCTAAGTTCCGCGCTGGCGGCCATGTTTTTTATCGGATCGAAACGAAATGAGCAATCTTTGCAAAGGACCTTTAGTACATCATTCCTGTAATCTTTGGTTAAATTAGCTGCATTGGTTTAAGAGGAGAAGATGAAAATGTGAAAAGTTTAACGGACGGACGACGGACAGGTGAGCTAATAAAAAAATAAACTTACTTTCAGCAATCGAAGAATTCAGTATTTTGACAGATTTTCCCAGATTCCAGAAACAAACTTAACTGGAATGATGTACGGCAGGTGCTTTACAAAAATTGCTCATTTCATTTCGATCTGACAAAAAACATGACCACCAGCGTGGAACATAGTTTAACCTATGAGAAAATCATCTTTTCCATCATCTTCTCTGAAAGTG
>MJUU01057507.1:0-13608 GCA_002080025.1 Modiolus philippinarum | reverse complement strand
TGGTCTTCCAAACGTTTAGATTTTATCTGCACTGATGAGACATAAGTTGTCGAAATGCGCATATGCAGAAAGTAAATTCACAGTGACTTCGGTATTTAGTTATTTGTTATCACTGGGTCGATGCCACTGCTGGTGGACTGTTAGTCCCCGAGGGTATTCACCAGCCCAGTAGTCAGTACTTCGGTGCTGACCCGAAAGCCGATTATTTTTGAAACCTTCCAATATCTAAAATTTTGTAAATTTTATTGAAAACTAAGGAGTATCTCCCTCATGCAAAGCTCTGTCCTTAGCTGATTTTGGCTTTAACTTCAGATCACTTTGGTTATTTGTTCTCTGTCAGTTTTTAAACATCTTTGATTTTATGGTCTTCCAAACGTTTAGATTTTATCTGCACTGATGAGACATAAGTTGTCGAAATGCGCATATGCAGAAAGTAAATTCACAGTGACTTCGGTATTTAGTTATTTGTAAATTTTGTTAAAAACTAGGAGTATCTCCTTCATGCAAAGCTTTGTCCTTAGATGATTTTGGCTTTCTATTTAGATCATATCGTCATTTGTCCTGTATCTGTTCTTAAACATCTTTGACTTTATGGTTTTCCAAATGTTTAGATTTTACACTGAAGGGTCAAAAGTTTGTCGAAATTCCCATATGCAGAAATTAAATTTACAGTACGTTTGGTATTTAGTTATTTTCACACATGTATGCGCACCACTCTCTTACAATGTCTTACATTCAAACTCTGTGTATCATTGCAAATAATTATTAAAAGTTGTCTCTAATTTTAAATCAAATTTCCATCAAACTTTATCAAATACAATATGTTTATTTAATACTTAAAAATAGAATAAAAAAGATTACAGGAAACACCGACAATGGCCGAAAAACAAAGTCACATTCCACAAAGTACCAAGGAACTGCACAAGAAAAAGCCCACAATAAAAAAAAACAAAAAGACAAACGTAAACAACGATAGGATCTCTTGACAGCCAGACTTGGTACCGGCACCAGCAAAAGCCAGCGGCTTATGGGTAAACCAAACTCCCCTTTCTCTGTTCTTTTAAAAATGTTCACTGCACCTTGTACGCGGTAAAGGGGAATTTAAAACGCAATACTCACCCACCAGAGATGTTATGAATCTTTGTATGCTACCAATGAAAGCCGTACTGCCTGAAGCCATATTATGGGTTTCCAGTAATTCATTGTATAATATTCCAAATGCTTTAACATTTCCCATAACCATGAAATAATTCAAAAAAGCCCCTGAAAATAAATTCATATATCATAAGCATAAAACCGTGCAACTTATTCAAGACAAAATTTCAAGTTACTGCACAAACTTAATTATATATGTTTCGGCCAAAATCATAAATCGGGCAATTCATAAAATGACCAAATTGCATATATTTAGGCAAATTGTATAATAAACAACTTTTTTTACGCAGTTTATGCAAAGACTAAATTTCTTAAGCAATTTATACAAAATGCAAGAAAAATATCAGACTTTTTTCAAATTGCCTGAAAAAAAAACTTTGACTTTCCATAATATTTATTTGATTCAACAGCCCTTTTTTTCAATGAGTGCTCAACAAAATTCAAGAAGAGAAATGAATGATGGGTACCGATTCCAGTGCCAAAATTGGTTGGCATACATTTTGTTTGCAATTATTTTAATTTAATTGAAATGAAAAGTCGTAATTTGTCCAAACGGCTATATACAGAGAGCAAATTTATGGTAATTATAGAATTTTGGTTTTTAATTTAAGTAATGATTTCAGAATATTTTTCATGTAGCTTTGTTTGTAAAAAAAAATGCTGTTAGTGTTCATGTTACATGTCTCTAAAATGACATAAGAATATTGTTTCAGTGTGGTTTTGTTTGTTGGTTTTATCATGAACTAAAAACGCGATCCGTATTAAACAATAATGACATTTCATGCATCCTCATTGAAATTCTGTCAACTTGATAAAACGTTCATCGATCACGTGGCATATCAATGTGAAGTTGCAATGCCAAAGAAACACATGTGACACATGACCACGTGACGGACGCTTTGAAAAAGAAATAGAATCCAAATGTACATGATGTACTATCCTTTAAATAAAATGTAATTATAAGAATTTATTTCAATATTTTGAAGGGGGATTATTTAAGTCTTGATCTGGTTCACATTTTCAACATACCACGCTTCAAAAAAATTGTGCCTCGGTCGACACTTTCACATTCCAATGAAACTTCAAAATAAAGCACTCTATTCTTAATTAAAAAACTAATTAAAAAAACTAAGTTAATAGCTATTTCTACATAACTGTGCACCCTTTTTATCTAAATAAAGTTGCAGATGCCGCTTTGTTTTGTTGAGGTGTTTGAGATAACTTTGTGGCCTGTGTGTCCGGCTACATAATGCATGCACGATCAATTTTGCGTGGAAATATTGCCAAATAAGATAACTGGAAATATATCTTCGCCATTGTTTTTTTTTTAATTACCCCATGGCATACGAATCTTTTATAATGTTACAAATATACGTAATGAAGGTTTATCTAATTAAAGGTGTCAAAGCAGAATCACTTCGATTAATTTTTTATCAATTTCAGATCCCTAAATGAACACTCCGGGATAAAAAAAAAACTGCAATTTTATATAGTGTTTTCCCAACTAGTGCTCAAAATTGCAGTTAAAGGAGTAGTTAATTAAGCAAGTTCTTTAATATATATCAGTCCCTTGTGGAAAAATTGAAGTTTCAGAACAAACTCTGATTCAAAATTCTGTTTTTACTTAGTACTTTCAATTGTCTACGACCTTTCGATATCAATTGTTGTTTAGTTGGTGTCGGACACTGCCACAATTGAAAGGCTTCTTTGACATGCCATAAAACCGGTTTTAACCAACCATTTTCTTTTGAGGTGCCTGTACCAAGTCAGGATCATTGAAGTCCACATTTATTCCAGTGGTTTCCACCTGATTTAACTTTTTGTCTCATGGATTTCGGCTCTTGACAACTCTGTTCAGTAATTTTGTTATTACCCGTGTTGTAATTTAGGGTATTAGTTAAAAAAAAGTTTTAGAAAATGAAAGTAATAATTATGGCTTGAGTCATCTGCGTGTGTCGATTTTTACTCGTTCTAATCAATCCAACTGCAAACTGAAATCCGTTAATATTAAAAAGTATTTGTGTTGGTTCCATCTTGAACTGAACTCTTTCTGTTAGAGACAACGGCAGCAGAATATCGAAGGAGCAAAGGAGTGGAATTTACAAAAATCGAAGTCCAATGACATGGCCAAAACGAGGACACAAAAAAACAATGACGTTAAACACAGAAAACAATGACGTTAGACAGATACAAAGCGAAGAAAAAGAAAACACAACACTCAAAAATAAGGCGCTCGCAGTGTGAACTCCAGTGAAACTTAGAGTGACATCAGGTGCTCCGGAAGGGTAAGCATGTCCTGCTCTGTTAATAGCACCCGTCACACTGTACGTGAGTTAATGTAGGAAAATGTCAAAATCGGTAGTTGATACTCAGACACCACCTTGGACAGAAATGGTTGGAGAAGTGTAATCTGTGTGTAATAAGAACGGCAAAATCCCTGGGTGTGAAGGCAATGTCGTTATATATTTCCCTATACTAAAACCTATTGCATCCTAGATATGTTTTAATTGGTATTCGAGTTATGAGCATGAATCATTGTTGTAGGCCATATGGTAACTTTAGGAAAGATGAAAAAATAAGAGTTGATTCATTGCTTGATTTTACCATATATTTGTTAAGACTTTTTCTTCCATACTGCTTTTATTTATCGCCACCCTAGAATAACGAATTTTCTAGCTACATCCGGCATCTGAATCGGTTTCAGAGGATCCGCCTACAGAGCTACGTCCCAGGAATGTGTATAGTGTAATGTTCTGTCTATGCGGGGTAGTAATGTCTGGTAGAAACAAGCTTTGTTGTTAAAGTCTGTATTCAGTGAAATGGCGCTTTCTATATTTCTTGACACAAGAGTATTCTCACTGAGCTTCATATATAATGCTGAATTTACTGCCCCTACCAAATATCTCTTTTCAATGGCAATCAAAATCCGTTGCCCACGGTCGTATCGCCACCTTATTTTCTTTTTTCTTACTGAATTTTTCAATAAATTCCAGTGAAACCTGACTTATCCGATACTTGAGTATTCCGACATCCTGTCGAATCCGACTTTTTTTTTATCCCAGACATAGCTTTTAAACCTTGGTATTCCGTTATCATGAATAGTCAGACATATTTTTATGATTCTATAGTGTGTCGAATGAGACAGGATTTCACTATAACCTGTTCCTGTCCTGTTTTTGCTAATTTGACTTAAAATCTTTTTTACGTCTTCCCGGATTTGACTACCGATTTTGACATTTTCCTGGATTGACTCACTAACAGTGTGACGGGTGCTGTTAACAGAGCAGGACATGCTTACCCTTCCGGGGCACTTGATGTCACTTTCAGTTTCGCTGGAGTTCACACTGTGAGTGCCTTTGTTTTGAGTGTTGTGATTTCTATTTCTGTGCTTTGTATCTGTCTAACGTCATTGTTTTCTGTGTTCTCGTTTTGGCTTTGTCTTTGGACTTCGATTTTTGTAAATTCCAATCCTTTGTTCCTTCGGTATTCTACTGCCGTTGTTATCAATAAATCATATACCATGTCAATACTGGATACTATGCCATTGTTAACAATCTTCAACGTTCTAGATGATACTCAGAGGTTGGAGTTACAGAATCCCTGAACGGATGAAATGAACTGGAGAAAGAATGTTGGAGATTGTTGATTGATGATGTTGACAATATAAGAAAATGAGCCAAATGTGAATCGGTTAGACCAGACACTTCATCAGTACTCATGCAAAATAGTATTCAAAACATTGATGTTCAATGAGTACCAATAGGAACATCTAAGATTTTCAATAACCAGGAGACAGTGAAAGCTTTGTGGTGTTACAACGGACAATGTCTCGAACAAATCTCATACCTTTTACAAACATCATTTTACAGATTGTTCGCTTAAATACTTAAGAGTTAACAACAATAGAATAAAAGAGATAACAAGAAACACGTACAATGGCCGAAAAACATAGTCACATACCACAAAGTAAATAGGAGCTGCACAAGAAAAAAAACACAATAAAATACAAAAGACAAACGTAAACAACGTTGGGAACTCGGGACAGCCGGACTTGGTACCGGCACTAGCAAAAGCCAGCGGTAGGGTTAAACCGGTTCATGGGTACCCAAACCTCCCCTTTCTCTGTCCCGTTTCCCTATAGTATAATAAACATACGAATAAAACCCATACAGGTAGACTACTAACTCCATGACCACAATCGTGAAAAGAACTAGAGGCTCACATGAGCCTGTATCGCTCACCTGGTCACTGGTTTTATTCATTGTCACCTATAGACCACCCATTCATACAATAAATCAGTTCAGCAGATGTTACATTTTCATTCTTGGATGAGGTACAAACTAAAAATCACAAACTTTGGAAGGGATCACCCAAAGACAATTGCAACCAAGTTTGGTTCCAATTGGCTCGGTATGTTCAGAGGAGAAGACATTTGAATGCATTTCCCATAGAGTCCCTATGTTAAACTATGTTCCACGCTGGCGGCCATCTTGGGTGAGGTAAGAACGTAAAAATCACAAACTTTAAAGGGGACCACCCACGGACTATTGTGACCAAGTTTGGTTCAATTTGGCTTGGTAGTTTCAGAGGAGAAGATCTATGGATGCTTTTATGTTAAACTATGTTCCCTGCTGGCGGCCATCTTGAATTAGGTATGAACATAAAAATCACAAACTTTGAAGGAAAACATCTAAAGACTATTGTAACCAAGTTTGGTTCCAATTGACAGTGGGTTCAGAGGAGAAGACATTTGAATGCATTTCCCATAGGGTCCCTATGTTAAACTTTGCTCCACGCTGGTAGCCATCTTGGATGAAGTACAAACGCAAAAATCACAAACTTTAAAGGGGACCACCCAAGGACTATTGTGAAAAAATTTGGTCCCAATTGGCTCAGTGGTTTCAGAGGAGAAGATCTTTGAATTTATTTCCCATAGGGTCCTATGTTAAACTATCTTCCCGGCTGGTGGCCATCTTGGATGAGATGCGAACCTGCTTGACATATGTAGAAATTGTAGTTCTGGAAACCCCAACACTTTTGCAATTCACATTTAACCTTTATCTCAAACAGTTTTTGAAATAAAAGTAAAAACGTTCAAAAATTGTGAAAATTCGAAGAAAAAGCGGCAATAACTACTATGTGGGTTGTCAGATTTTCTTCAAAATTGCAGGACATGTAGATCTTACTATGCTGACTATTTTTGTTATACAAAATTCACTTCTATCTTCTATCAATTTCAATATATAAGACCAGAAGTAACAAAAAAAAACTGAAAATTTTACGGAAAAGGGGCAATAACTCCAAGATGGGTAAACGGATATTCTCCAAAATTGCAGGGCAGGTAGATCTCATCATGCTGATCATTTTTACCCCCATGTCAGAATTTTGATATCTGTAATGGTTTTCGAGTAATTTGCAAAAAAACAGCAATTTACCCCTATGATCTATTTTTAGTAACGGCGGTCATGTTGTTTGGTCTACGGACATAAAAATCACAAACTTGAAAGAGCATACCCTGGTGATGATTAAGGCCAAGTTTGGTTAGTATTGGCCCAGTAGTTTCAGAGGAGAAGATCTTTGAATAAAAGTTAATGGACGGACGGCCGACGGACGCCGCGTGATGGCAAAAGCTCACATGGCCTTTGGCCAGGTGAGGTAAAAATGTGGGAACAAAACGTAATTTTGAAAAATGGATCAAGGAGTGCTCGCCGCTAAACTGCCGGTGAAACTAAACAAGTCAGACAATTCTACGTACACTTAAACATCACTCAATAAAACTAGAGGATGACATGCCCCCGCGCAAGGTTGAATCAAATTGGGATTTTTTAGTAATATTTGTGTCTGTAAGACATATGATGCCCCGCTAAACACATGTCAGATAAACTTTGTCCCCTCTATTACTATATCACCAAAAAATAAAAAGTTTAACAATGTATATTTTTTGAAAAAAATGAACCGAAAACAAAATACAAACTCAATGCACATCTTCATATAGGTATAAATGAACTGCAAAATAAAAGCTTCCTAGCATCAAAACTGTAAGAGGCGTTGTGCGGACGATCTGTGTACCCTCTATTAATAATTCACCCAATAAATGATCAAGTTCAACAATGTGTATTTTTTCCAAAAATGTATCAAAATCACAATCCTTCCCACATGCACATCTTCAATATAAGTACAAATTATCTGCAAAATAAAAACTTCCTAGCATGAAAACTGTAGGAGGAGTTGCGCGGACAAACCATATACCCTCTTTTACTAAATCACCAACAAATGACGAAAATAAAGTGACAATAAAAGTCCGAATCGATCAAAGGAAGAGATCAGTAAGGAAAATCCGTATAACATTCGACTGAATCAGGGGAACACAATCCGACACAGAACCGCAGAATTAAGTTTAACAATGTATAATTTTGACAAAAATTAACCATATCAAAATCCTTACCACATGCACATTTTCAATGTAGGTACAAAAGATCTGCAAAATAAAAACTTCCTAGCATCAAAACTGTAGGAGGAGTTGCGCGGACAAACTATGTACCCTCTTTCACAAAATCACCAAAAAATGACTTGAGTTCAACAATGTGTATTTTTGACAAAAATTAATCAAATTGAAAATCCTTACCACATGCACATTTTCAATATAGGTACAAATGATCTGCAAAATAGCATTAAAACTGCAGGAGGAGTTGCGCGGACAAACTATGTATCCTCTATGAAAACTCACCAAAAATGACTAAGTTCAACAACGTATATTTTTGACAAAAGTGCACCAAAATCAAAATCCTTATAACATCCACATCTTCAATATATGTACAAATAATCTGCAAAATAAATACTTTCTAGCATAAAAACTGCAGGAGAAGTTGCACGGACAAACCATGTACCCCCTCGGACGCAAGAACGGACGGACGGACAGGGGTAAAACAATATGCGCCCGACTTATCGTCGCGGGTTTATAAAAAAACTTTCTGATTATGTCGCCCCTTCTTCGACGGGAAACATATTGCTTTTTTCCGCGATTCTTCTACATCTTCAACTTCTCCTGCATTCGGAGTGTATGTTTCACTGTTGATGCGTTAGGGAATATCTAGCAGCAATTATGAAGAAACTCGTCCATTAGGCGGAAGTATCCCTAGACCGCCTCAATAAGCAAGGCTTTGAAAAATTCCGTCTCGTACAATCATTAAAAAGCTTCTGTAATAAAAACCAATATTTTTTGTTACAATTTGGAGTCTTGGTTGGATCTGTGGTCAAAGATAAAGTTTTTTTTTTTTTTTTTTTTTTTTTTTTTTTTGGGGGGGGNATAAAACTTATTTAACCCATCATTTATATTGAAATGCCTGTACCAAGTCAGAACCTGCTTAGTCCTCCCACCCTTTTGATTTCAGATCTTGACAATTCTGATCGGTAATGTTGTTATCACCCTAATTGAAAAACAATTTAAATGTCAGTTCTTCATCATACCGTATATATTTTTATTACTCTTGAGATGACGATTTATACTGGAGTCCCAAGGAATGATGGCCCATCCTTATCATTTTAAGAGTTGTCAAATATCTTGAAATCGTTTTGAGATCACCACCTCTTAACCAACTTTACTTTTTTTTGCTTATGGTAAAATGAATTGATTGATTCATAATGAAAATTCCCATGATTGGTGCGACCCTCCTACAATTTTAAGTATTACAGATCACCTTGAAACGTTTGATATTCAATCTTCTAAACCAGATATGATCTTATCAATGAGGACAAGATTATTTTATTGATGCATATCAGAAAAGCAGAAGTACAAATTACAATTGTTCAGGTATCTGTGTGCTGCATTTGCAGACAAAAATTTAAGTCATTATTACTCGTCAACAACAACAATTGTATCCTAAACCGTCCAGATTCCAAATCTTGTGCGCAGTCCTGGTTGGCATGGTTTGGAATCGAGATCTTATTTGATCTTAACAAACCTTACTCGTTTAGATCGTTCCAGAACGCAAGTTAGAAGTGGATCTTAACTATGTAAACACGTCTTGATCGTGGTTAGGTCAAAATGGACAAACAAAATCATAATATATCTGCCAGTGTATGTGTGTTACATATAAAAAAGATCAAAAGGAGTTTCTATCTACAAGGATTTTCGATTGCTCCTTATGACTTGGGGTTTATTTGAGCGATGTACATTGCTGTTGCATCTTATTTTTAATGTTTTTGGGACACAATTGTATGCCCGACTTGTTTGTTAAGATTGAGCCTCTTCATTTAGGATGCATAGTAAGGGGCCAACGGCAGCAGAATGAATACCAAACGACCAAAGCACAAGATTACGTTAATCAAAGTCCAGAAGACAAGGCAAGACGAAAACACTAGAAGATAGAAGATTTAATACACTACAAACCCACAAGACAAACGAACACCACAAATATAACACTCAAGACTAGAGCACTAACAGTGAGGACAAAAAAAAAATAGAATGAAAACAGGTGCTTTGTTAGGGTAAGCTTGTCTTGCTCTGTATACAGCATCTGTCACTTGGTCAATCAAGGGTAAAGTCAGAATCTGCAGTGTCAAATCCGAGAAGACGTGAAAATGCCCTTTCTTATTTGTGAAACTATGATGTCGTGATGACGGCCATAGAATTTTTGAAGAGATGAAATTCACAAAGGCTGAACATATCCCCGACGTAGCAGTTTCTGTGATAGTGCTTTTGCTCTTTTCAGAAAATCACCGTATCAACCACAAGCTCTACAGTAACGAATCAATTGTGAAATATGCATTCATATGTATGTAATAACGTTTGCGATTTTAATGAAAGGAATCTTTTCATAACGGAAAAACTATTACATCAGGGTTTTCATTATAACAAACTAGTTAAAAGCTTTACTAAATTTTATCGTCGATATAAAGACTTGAATCATAAATACAATGCAACCTGTAAACATCTAATCAAGGCTGGTATTTCACATCCCTTATTTTACGGTGATGTTTTACATAAGAGTAAAAAATACTTAAACTCGCCCAACAAACTTATAAAACCATTAAATCGTCTAATTCATAAGGGTTATAATTACGGTATTGTCATCAAGTCATTACGTATGGCCTTCTTTGGTATTAACATTGATTTTTTGATAGGGTCTTTGCATTTTAACTAAACACATTCTAAATTTCTAAAATTGTATTGCATGGACACGGGTTATGTATTCCGGTATATGCATGAAATCATTATCCTAAACTCCTCACAGGAAGGGATCTTGGTGGAAGCTGTATACTGGGGGTACATAACTTACTTTGTCAGTTGGTAATGGGTCTGGAGCTGGCATGTCAGATAACTGCTAGTAGTCTCTTGTGATTTCATGTTTATGTCCGTATATTTAGTTCTTTCAGTTTCATCTTTCACAATTGACTTTTACTGTTGTTACGATAGTTTTTTGATTTATCACATTGGCTGTAGGGGGAAAGTTTGGGCCCAATAAAACTAGTTTAACCCCGCCACAGCAGGTTTGCGCCTGTCCTAAGTCAGGAAATTTATTAAGCCTTTGTGTGTCTTGTCTTTTTTCCAGTTAGTTTACTTTGTGTTTACTTTACTTTATGTCTATAGGAGTCTAGGATGATGTTTATTTCGCTGAACTTGATTACTTTTTATTCAGGGGCCGACTCCCGACCTACCGTTGGGTGTGGGGTTTTCTCACCGTTCATTGAAGATCTTATGGTGTCTTTGAGTTGTCATTACTCCCCTTTGGGTCGTTGTCTCTTTGACACATTCTCCGTTTACCTTCTTTTTTCTTTTCAATACGCTGGGGAGGTAGGTATATTGCTGCTTAGAATTTGGAAGTCAAAATCATCACGTTTGTCATGCAGCCTAGTTTTCATTTCGTTTATTTTCATTTATGTATAATAAAAAGGTCAAAGTATGAAGCCAAGTCAGATATATCGGTCGTCTCTTCAATTTCAAGCTCATGCAGTAGATCGGATGGTAACATTCTTTAAATTTTGGATTTTAAGAGAAAGTACATCGTGTATATATCTGAAGCTCGAATTGAATGACTGGACAAGTTGATTTTGTAGTCTATCTAAAAACTTTGTGTCATAAAGGAAAAGGTCAGCTAAAATTAGAACTCATCTCGTTCCCATAGTAATCCCTGCTGTCTGTTGAAAAACACTGCTGCTTCCACATTTAACAGAATGTTGTCGATCAATAACTAAAGCATCTGTCTTACGTAATTTCACTGTATTTATTGTTTGACTTAGTATGGTTCTTAACAAAATAGGTTTTATCTTATACTTTTATCAAAAGGAAAAGAGCGATAAAACTTATTATCTATGTGTAAGATGTTTTATGTTGTTCCCATATATGAATAGCTTAAGTTTTGACAAAAAAGCTTACCCATGTTCACACCTTTTGAATTTGCAAACTTGATATTCCGGAATGTGTTATTTCATGATTATTCCATTGATCAATACAATAAAAAAAATATACATACCTACTAAAATCACCCATGAGTATCCTGTATCCATTGTTTTTATACTCGTGATATGATGTTATGAAACAATGCTGTAATGGTAATACACAATTTTAGATTTAATATATGACCTGTTCTTGTTAAATAAAAAAATACTGCATCATTATCATATTATGTAGGTGATTTTCAATGCAAATGATGAAATAATGTATAATACTATAACCATGAACATGATCAAAAATTTGTCCAAGAATGATTCTCCCCTAAGAGGATCTCGAAATTGTTTTGTCTTACTCCGGTCATTTACATCTTATTTAATTGTCAAATAACTTTCACTGATATATTGCTCTTCTTGACCTAAAATTTACATAATTTTAGCTAGTTACTGGATAGATATAAATTTTTTCTATTAACTACATGTCATGTACAGCATTATATTATTGCCTCAGTTTTTGCGACTTAGGCGTTTATGCAGTGATGACAATGACGTTAAGCAGCAGTGTAGCCTAATGTCATCTTTTTCCTATACCGTGGCTACCCGAAAACTGTTATCGTCCGGGCTTTAGACTCTGTTTGCTGAAAAGACAGAAAACGGGCTCTTGCACCCAAACCCAAGAGAAACCGTGACGGAATCCCTTTCATTCTGAATTTCCATCCTTATAACGTCGCCATTAGAAACAATATGCTAAACTAATTTAAGCAAATAGTCCAGAAGTGTTTCCTTCCCCTCCCCGTACAGCATGCAGAAGGGGAAAACTATCCGTGAGCATTTAGTCAGCAGTGCCCTCAAACAAAGAAGAGTTATTGCTGACTATCGGGGAACAAGATGATATCCTTTCATTCATTATTCACAGTTCCTCTTTTATGGTTTGATGTCAAACGAAAGCAAAATGATTACAATGAATACCTACAAAAAAATTGTAATAAAATGCCACAATTCACAAGTGAACTGCTCTAAAAAACACACAAAACAGACCAGAGACGATGGTGAATGAAAGGATATGGATTAAATGCACATGAGACAAGGTCTTTACAAATAGATAGCGAAAACAAGCAAAGGAACAACGCTTTTATCGTTGTTTTTCATTTTGAAGTCAACAAGAGGCCTTCAACAATGACCTTTGCTCATACCTCATACTAAGTTCAAGACGGCCCCTAGCACCGGTTTGAGCGGAATTCTTTGTTGATGTCGAACAACGCTACATCCACGTCTTTCCTGGTCATGGATACGAGATTGTCAACAAACATAAATTAAACTGTGTAAAGTGCTCTTGCAATCACTCTCATCCATTCCCCGACAAAAAGCACTAGTGTCTTAAGATAGCGGACGATTACAACATAAAGACAAACATAAATAACGATAGAATCTCTGGATAGCCATTTGATAACGAAATTACTATGCCGCATTTGACTGAAATAGCACTCGCCTCTTAAAATGCTAACTTTATCATATAACTAAACGAGACTTTTGCTGGCATAATTGACTGGTATTTTTGAAAATTTTAGTGGTAATACCAAAGAACAAGAGGCTCTCAAGAGCCTGTATCGCTCACCTGGGCCACGGCTGACATATGCAGTTATAATAGTTGCAATGTTTTAAGGGCATTATTTTCAAATTTGTTAATAGACATTGACGTTATATTACCATAAGTAAAACTATGTTCCAGACTAGCAGCTATTTTGGATTGGGTGCAGTTCTTTTGGCCAGGTTTAGATCCAATAGGCCCAGTAGTTTCAGAGGAGAAGATCTTTGAACGTTTTTTTTCCATAGGGTCCAATGTTAAAACTATGATCCCCGCTGGCAGCCATCTTGGATAGTGCACGGATCTGAAAAACAACTTTTTTGCAAGGGACAATGTAAGGACTATTGTGGCCAACTTTGGTTTCAATTGGCTCAGTAGTTTCAGAGGAGAAGATCTTTGAATGTCTTTTTCCATAGGGTCCAATGTTAATACTATGATCCCCGCTGGCGGCCATCTTGGATATAGCTCGGATCTGAAAA
>MJUU01057504.1:0-23870 GCA_002080025.1 Modiolus philippinarum | reverse complement strand
GATAACTTTGATTTTTTCCCATTATAGCTATATATTGAAATTTTTTTTCGTCAAGGATTTCTCAGCTTGTGTATGTAGTAATGATTTGATATTTGGTCTGAATCTTTAGTATGAAGAGTTGTATTGTGTCTCCCCATTTCAAGTCCGTAACTCATCTACTTCCTGTTTGACAATAACTTCAATTTTTTTCCCATTATAAATATATTGAAATTTTTCGTCAAGGATTTCTCACCTTGTGTATGTAGTAATGATTTGATATTTGGTCTGAAGCTTTAGAATGATGAGTTGTACTGTGTCTCCAATTTTTAAGTCTGTAACTCATCTACTTCCTGTTTGACGATAACTTTGATTTTTTTCCATTAAAGCCATATATTGAAATTTTTCGTCAAGGATATCTCGGCTTGTGTATGTAGTAATGATTTGATGTTTGGTCTGATGCTTTAGTATGATTAGTTTTATGGTGTCTCCCCTTTTTAAGTCCATAACTCATCTACTTCCTGTTTGATGGCAACTTTATTTATCACTGCAACTTTGCCAATGCTTGTATTGTGTCCACACTTGTACTGTGTCCATGCTTGTATTATGTCCACATATACTTAACTTAGCATTGCCATATTGATTCAGGGTTCAGTGAGCGGGGGTATAACTGGCTGCCATTCGGAGACAGCTCTTGTTTGCATTCTTTTGTGAGCTAAGCAATAAAAGGAAGTCTGTTTTGATATAGTCTTCAGCCAATCCTCAGCCAGTTGTTAAATGCCAGAATTTTTACCCTGAAAACTTAATGATGTTTTTGTATAGATAACTAATACAGAACTTTGGAGATAGGAGATCTTTCATGTTTGGAGACTGAAACATTTCCCAAAAGGAGCATAAAACTGGTACCATACAGTATTCCTAATGGTTTCACACATTCGTTAATTATGTCATCTGTAAAACTGGTACCATAATGTATTCCTGAGGTTTCACACAATCTCTCTTATATCATCTGAAATGTACACTTTACTTGTTTCATTCACTACATATTCTAAGCAAAATAATTTTTTAAAATTACTGAATCCTTAAAAATTGTGCCATGAAATAATAGAAACTGACAAATGATAACTAGAAAAAGTATTGTAATTTACACCTGGTTTCAACAGGTGTTCTATGTACACCATCTGCTTGTTTGAAATACATGTATGAAATTTGATCTATGTGAAATATCACTTTTATAAAATTGCTTCTAGTTTAATTAGAAATTTTAAGTTCTTTTTATTAATAGATTTATAAATGTTTATTTTTTTTTCCAAAATATAACTTGAGCAGTCATACAATTTATCAAAATAAGTAAATTGAACCACCACTATAAAGCTCACACTTATACCTGCTTCTATTTTAAAATTGCTATATTTGTTGATATTACATGTAGAATCAAAATAATTCAAGTGAGCTATTCATTGTCCTTTTTACAGTGGTATGGTTTCTTAAGGAGTTTTCGATAGGCAGGTGTTTTTGGTAACTATCTTGACAGGCACCTGCAATGCACGCCCTGTTTCACTTCTGAGTCATATTTTGCATACGAACTAGGTCACCGTCAATAATGTTTGTCAACACCTCAAACTGATGCAAAATGCCTTCCAAGCAGGTACATTTTGTATTTATCAATATATATTTGAATGTAAACACTTATTAACAAGAGAAGGGGCAGTCGGAAACGACAGCTAATCCCCTCGCCTGTTTATTGAATGTTTGTCTAGTATTATAAGCACTCAAGGAAGTTGTACCATTCAAGATCTGGCTTGTAACTTAAGTCTGAGCCAGTCATGCAAGAAATGTAGTGACCTTATTTCAATCAGGAGCCTCATACCTAAAGCATTTGCATCTACTGATGAAAGATTAATCTTCTACAAGATGTAGTATCTAAAATCTAGACTGTAACACAAACTTTACCCTAAGTCACTCATGCACGAAATGTAGGTCAAACTGACCTTATTTTTATCTGGAGCTTTGTAACTTTACAAGATGCATCTACATACAAAATATTATTCTTCTACGAGTTGTAGTNTCTAAAATCCAAGCTGTAACACAAACTTTAACCTAAGTCACTCATGCATGAAATTTAGGTCAAAGTGACTCAGTTTTCATCTGGAGCTTCCTAACTTTACAAGACACCTCTACATACAAAATATTATTCCTCTATGAGTTGTAGTATCCAAGATGTGGACTCTACAAAAACTTTAACCTAAGTAATTCATGCATGAAATGTAGGTCAAAGTGACCTAATGTTTATCTGGATCTTCCTAACTTTATAAGATGTATCTACTTATAAAATATTATTCCTCTACAAGTTGTAGTATCCCAGATCTGGACTCTTACAAAAACTTTAAACTAAGTCACTCATGCATGAAATATAGGTCAAAGTGACCTAAATTTTATCTGGAGCTTCGTAACTTTACAAGACGCATCTACATACAAAATATTATTCTTCTACAAGTTGTAGTATCCCAGATCTGGACTCTTACTAAAACTTTAACCTAAGTCACTCATGCATGAAATGTAGGTCAAAGTGACCTAAATTTTATGCCCCCGCTGTTAGGCGACGGGGGCATTATGTTTTACCCTTGTCTGTCTGTCCGTACGTCTGTATGTCCGTCCGTACGTACGTCCGAAAATTTTCGTTAAGGATTTCTCAGCTTGTGTTTGCAGTAATGATTTGATATTTGGTCTGAAGCTTTGGTATGACGAGTTGTACATGTCTCCCATTTTCAAGTCCTTCACTCATCTACTTCCTGTTTGACGATAACTTTGATTTTTCCCATTATAGCCATACATTGAAAATTTTCGTCAAGGATTTCCCAGCTTGTGTTTGCAGTAATGATTTGATATTTGGTCTGAAACTTTGGTATGATGAGTTGTACCGTGTCTCCCCTTTTAAAGTCCTTCACTCATCTACATCCTGTTTGTCGATAACTTTGATTTTTTTCCCATTATAGCCATATATTGAAAATTTTCGTCAAGGATTTCTCAGCTTATACATGTAGTAATGATTTGATATCTGGTCTGAAGCATTGATATGATGAGTTGTACAGTGTTTCCCCTTTTCAAGTCTGTCACTCATCCACTTCCTGTTTGACAATCACTTTGAGTTTTTCCCATTATAGCCAAATATTGAAATTTTTTCGTCAAAGATTTCTCAGCTTCTGTATGTAGTAATGATTTGATATTTGGTATGTAGCTTCTTTGATATGATGAGTTATACTGTGTCTCCCCTTTTCAAGACCGTCACTCATCTACTTCCTGTTTGACGATATTTATCTGGCGGGGGCATCCGTGTCCCATGGACACATTTTCTTTTATTATCTGGAGCTTCGTAACTTTACAAGATGCATCTACATACAAAATATTATTCCTCTACAAGTTGTTATATCCCAGATCTGGACTCTTACAAAAACTTTAACCTAAGTCACTCATGCATGAAATGTAGGTCAAATCCACCTATTCTATATATCAACCTCAAGTTCTCTTCAAGATGCATCCATGGACAAAACATTGTCCATCTACGACTTGTTATTCAAAAGATATATGGTCTTAAGTTTGAATGGACGGACAAACGGACTAGCGGACGAACGGGCGAAATGCTATATCCCCTCCCCAACTTCGTTGGGCGAGGGGATAATAAAGCCACCTTTAGCCACATGATTTTGATCAACCTGTATTTTTAAGTTTAAAGCTCAACACTTCTTATTGCATCATCTGCTTGTTGTAATCCACCATCTTGATTGACCTTAAAATGGAGTCACATGACTGGAACTCTCCATTTAGAAAATGAGGGTCTAAAGGAGAACTCTTATTTTAAGTATTTTTCTTGAAAATTTCAATTGTGACAGAAACATATATCAGTTTATCCCTGGTACACATTCTCCTTTTAGAAAATGAGGGTCTAAACATGCTAAAAGAGTACTCTTTTTTATACCCCCGCTTGAGGGGGTATATAGTGATGGGGGTGTCCGTCCGTCCGTCCGTCTATCTGTCCGTTACACCTGAGGGTACCCATCTCTTATCCGCTACACCTCCGGAACCAGTGAAAAGATTTTCATGAAACTTTAACACAGTCTTTATGACATAATGTAGATATGCACCTCCTATTTCAGAATTTGATTTAATTGATTTTTGGGGTTTCCCATAGCAAAACATGGACTTAGCCATTACGTTACAAGTGGGGACCCATCTCTTATCTGCCACTCCTCCGGAACCACTGGATAGATTTTCATGAAACTTAAACACAGTTTTTTGACACAATGTAGAAGTTCACCTCCTATTTCAGAATTTGGTTTGATTGATTTTTAGGGTTTCTTGTAGCAAAACATGGACTTGGCCATTACATCACAAGTGGGTACCCATCTCTTATCCGCTACTCCTCCTGAACCACTGAATAGATTTTCATGAAACTTTAATACAGTGTTTATGACATAATGTAGATATGCACCTCCTATTATTTCAGAATTTGATTTAATTGATTTTTAATTTCTGGAATCAAATGGGGGTGCAGGGGGTATTTATTAGTAAGCTTTGCTCACAGTTTTTCTAGTTTAAACTGTAATGAATAAAAGCTATTAAAACACACACACAGCAAACAACCATAACCAATATATCTAGTAACTATTCTGTTATTTTTCTGTCACATTTATTGTAAGAAAATAATGTTGACATTGATAAATAAGACAGAAAAACATTAATGGTTAAAGAAAAAAACATTTAAAATAGATTCGCTAAGATAATCTAGACAAACATTAAGCTTGTAAAATATGTTTGTACGTTTAACTTTATTATCATCCCCTGGCCCAGCAGAGTTGGGGAGGGGATATAGCATCTCGCCTGTCTGTCCATCTGTCTGTTCGTTCGTCCCATCTCAGGTTAAAGTTTGCGTTAAGGTTCATATCTGAGAAACTACATGTGGCACATCAATCATTAATGGTCAGTAGATGCGTCTTGGAGAGTGATGCTGCTTCAGATGATAATTGGGTCACTCTGACCTACATTTAACACTTCATTGACTCAGGTTGAAGTTTGTGTTAAGGTACCACCTTATTCACCATTACATCTATACACTCTGATGTATTATTCTGTATGAAATGTTTTAACTGACATATTTAAGCAGGTTTTTTTCTATAAATAGTGTTGGACATTTACAGGGCTAGTTTTATGTAATAATGACTTTTATCTATTTCATGTTTGTGATGTTTTGTATGTATTGGTATCAATCCTATGTATATTGGATTTTAAACCAAATCAAAATTCTGTTCTGTTCTGAGAAACTGCATGTGGTACATCAATCATCTTTGGTCAGTGGATGTGTCTTGGAGAGTGTTGCAGCTTCAGATGATAATTGGATCACTTTGACCTACATTTTACACTTGACTGATTTGGGTTAAAGTTTCCATTAATGTTTATATCTGAGAAACTACATGTTACACATCAATGATTTTAATGTTCAGTGGATGTACCTTCAACATTTATACATCTTTAGATTATATTAGGGTTATTATTTCTTGACAGCGGGAGAGGGGATTAGCTGTCGTTTGCGTTTTGCGTTGTTTATCAAATGTTTAAGTTTTTTCTTGTGGTTGTAAACATCAACCTGGCACTCAGAGTAGCCCATTGATCTTTGGTATGCAGTTGCATTATCATGATTGTGATCAGGTGTGATCAGTGATACATTTAATTGGTATCATGGCTGCCGCTGAAGATCAATGTGCAGATTCCTGCAATGCATGGGAAGGGCGAGACATATCCTGTGTTAACAGTTTATCATTAAAGTATATCTGTTTTGAGCTTCAATTATGCATTGTGTACTATGTCATCAAAAGTGATCGAATTCTCCTGACAACTATATTTAGTACAAGTTATCACACAAGTAAATCATGCATGCATTGTAAACATAGAAAAACATCGCAAAAATGATTTATGTGATTGAGAGGAAAATACAACAGCAAAGTCTTAAAATTATTATTTCATTATGAAAAATGAATTTCATTCTTGGGCTATCGAAAACACCTTCCACCATCTTTTCATGAATTTTTTAGTCTGAGTGTTAACAATAGCAAAAATTACACAAATATAAATGTGTATCATTGGTAAAAATACAATACAGGATAGCTTATACAATTTAATTCTGATACCACATATCAGAAACGATTCCTCTGTTATTCTTTTTATAAGTAATTTAGAGAAAAAGTGTTGCAATGAATGAAACAGAATTTGAAAGGAAAATAACTGTTAAAAAATTGGAAATTATCAAAAACCAAACACTTACTACAGAGGGAACTAATGTAGATCAACAAGTACATGGTATAGTAAATGTGTAATCAAATTTTATTTTGTATGAACCATGATATGATGTATAGAATAAGATCGAGAATTTAAATAGTTTTATGGTTTAGTATTGTATAAATTTAGTCATAGTTGTAATTTACGTTTATTTTCTTGACAGGTTGGATGACATTTTGCCCTGAATGGTTGACGAAAAGTGAGAATTTGAACACAAGCAACTTTTTATTCTTATGGGTTTATCTGGTTTTCTTTAATGGAATCTGGGTTGTTATACCTTTTTATTTATTATGGCACTCCTGGGTAGAAATGAAGCAATATATGTCACTCACAACAGAACAGACGGGCCAGAATGAAGTAACCGAGACTGTCATTACTACGACAACAACCACTCGCCATAATTATAACACTAGGTCTAAGAAGCTGAAATGAAATAAGTTTTCATAGCAGTTTAAATCAAATTTTTAAAGTTGTAGCATAGAATCAAAGCACCATAATGTATTAGCTTGCTAAATCAAAATTTGATATATATTTATATTATACGGCAGCATAATGATATATTCATATTTTTAGTAAAAAAAACACCCTCTTGTTAAACTATTACATTTTATGTGTCTATGAAGTTTCTTGTTAATTCTTATGTAAGGGAGATAATTTGTTTTTATGTCCCGCCCACAAATGTGGAAGGGGCATATACTGTTACCCTTGTCCGTCCTTCCGTCTGTCCATCTGTATGTCCGGTTAAGTTTTGTGTTTAAGTCCATTTCTCAGAAACTGTTAGGTATAGAACAATGAAAGTAGACCAGTAGGTAGATCTTGGATAGTACTTCATATTTCACTAGGCAGTTTGACACTTTGACCTATATTTCATGGTTGAGTGACTCTGTTTAAGTTTTGTGTTAAAGTCCAATTATCAACAACTACATGTTACAGGATAATGATGTTTCATCAAATTAATTGCCTTGATAAGTACTATCCAAATCATTGACAAGTAGGTGGCTTTGACCTACATTTTACGCTTCAGTGACTTTGGTTAAGTTTTGCATTAAAGTCCATTTCTCAACAACTACACATTATAGGACAATGATGTTTCATCAAATTAATTGCCTTGATGAGTACTACCGAGATAATTAACAATTAGGTGGCTTTGACCTACATTTTATGCTTCAGTGACTTTGGTTAAGTTTTATGTTTAAGCCTATTTCTCAACTACTATGTATTGTTACATCATGATATTTCACTGTAACATTCAGCTAAAAGAGATCTGCCCATTTCACCAACAATTGGGTGACCATGACCTACATTTTTTGGTTGAATGACTTTGGTTTAATTTTGGATTTCATCAAATTTCAGTAATAGGGAACTAATTTTAGGAATGATTGACTTGGGTTAATCTGTTGCGATAAATTTATTGGTGGGGCATCCGTGTCTTACAGACACATTCGATTTTTTTATCATTTTTTTTTGTATACATGATAAGATATAGGTTAAAAAGATTAAGGACCTCAAATATGTTTTTCAATGAAGTACACTTGTACAAATATTTATAATTATCTCAATACACTAACAAAAAAAAATCAAGTTAAAAATTGTACCAAATTTAAGAATAATTCTGTTGAAGAAAAAAATACATGTATTAAGATATTTTTGTTTAAATACATTAATGTTGAACAATTTATTGGTTTTTAATATACAATATGATATCTGCATTAAACTTAAATATTTACCTCATGTAATTGACAAAAATGGATGCCTCTTCATGTAAATGTAGTAATTGTTTATTTGAATATGAATGATTTATTTACACACTTGTTAATTGGTAGCTGGCAAAAATACTCTTTATGTAATTGTATATATATTAAACACTCCTGCAAATATGATTTACAAAGCAATTTGTTGCCTTAAATACTCTTTTCAAAGACAGAGCAAAGATACATTCTTTATGCAGAAAGATTTTTTAGTTTTATCTACCATTATTATTCTATTTGGTCATTCATCTGCATGCAGCACAAACTAAGAAATTACTGTTTACAATTTTATAGAATATATTTTCCTAGATTTATTTTGTCAAAGGTTTACATACTAATATATAGACTGATTACAGCAGTACAAACAAATAAGTTTCTACACCATAAATTTAATTACATATAGATTACACCACAAGATCCTGTTCATTACCATATTTTATGCACTAGAGATAGTTAAATTTTAAAATTTTAATTGCGAGGCTTGCAGAGCATGTTAGAATTTTTAAATTTAACCACCGAGAGTGGATAAGATATGGTAATAATCGGGATAAAGTGGTGTAATTTTTTCTCTAATGATAAATGATAAACACCAAGAATTGTATTCCGAATAGACTTGGTGGGAAATAGCACAGGGCTTTTTTCAACTTACGTTGAATATGAAAATTTATGTAACGGGTCAAAACCCGTTTAAACTTAACACATCATTAGAGAAAAATGTATACATATTTTATTTTGTATCTGTATGATATGTGATATCCACAGTGTAGGATCTTCATTAATGGTGTGGCTTTTAGGCAGTGATATTGTTATACATATTAATGAACTGATATTTTGTAGTAATATAACAAGATGGCCAGTAACAAAGTGAACCACGGATCAAGTGCTGGTAGTCATTTTGCCACATCATAACTTTACCTCACATCTAAAGGGTACACTCTTACCCATGTCTGCATTTCTGAGGCCCATCATGGGTTTCTTGATTACCTGATTATCAGGGTATTTTTTTAATGATTATTTGATTACGGGAGCATTTATTTAATGATTATTTGATTATAAGCTTGCATTTTTATATATTTTTTTATTACTAAGCCAAAAATTTATTGATTACCAAGGTAAAAATTTAATGATTATTTGATTACCAAGGCAAAAATTTAATGATTATTTGATTCCTAGGACCCCCCCCATGAGGACCCTCATTTCTGTAATTTTGTCTGTCCACCCATCACATTTTTCATCTAGGGATTATGAACATACCATATTATGATATTAGTTTCAGATGTTTCAGAGTACCACTTCTTGTTTATCACCATTGTCAATTAATAACACTTTTAGCTTTACAGAGTAATTTGTATTTTCTTTCAAAAGTGAAAACACTGACTGAATGAAACTACCATCACAACATGTTATGAGAAGATTTGTATGATAATGAAATATTGTGGGATATACTTCCAGATGTGTATTCAGTAATAAATCTGTCCTGGTTATGGCTCACAGATCTTTTGTTTTGAATAAAGTGGCATAAATAGAAAAATCTATTTTGTAGTGCATAAGGTTTATTATCATTTCATCAATTAAAATTTTGTACTCTTGTTTCCAGTTGCAAATGATCTGGTACAATTCAATTAATTAAAAGTGTTTTTTTATGGACCGTAGTAATTGGAGATATTTTGGCGGCATTCTCACTCTACTTATCCTTGATAAACTCCTATCATGACAGTATTGACCATCTTATGAAAATTGTGATACTTCTTGTTCAAAGTTTGATGTCCTGGTTTGTATAATTCGTTATACTTGAGAGTAAAATATTATAAATTGTGATCACAAGATTAACATTGCTCAATTTACATACATATCTTTGTTTTTGATATTTAAGAGTTATATTATATTTTATAATAATCAGTTAATCTTGTATTAAAGTGTTTATTTTTATATACTCCTAGATTTTTACAGTTGCTTCTAGAAAAGTATAGTTTTCACAATGTGAATTTGTAGATATAGTTGTGAACATAGTGCAATTATTATTGAATAATATTGTGATATTATGATCAGGTAAGAGTAGGAGTTTTAAAGGGTAAAGCTTTATGGACTATTTGATGAAATAACTTACCATATATAAAACTTATTCTTCATAGAGAATTTTTGTAAAGTACTCAAGGATTGATAGTAGCAAAAGATCTTATAAAACTAAGGTGTATCTGCCTTGTGGAAAACCTGTGTTTGGCATTTCTTTTAGGCTCATTAAGGTAGTACGGGGGTTCAAAACTGCACATAATTCTTGTGCATCTAACAGAAAATGGAAATAACCATGGGAATGTTGTCAAAATGATTTTCAATGTCTAATGATCGTAAAATTTTATCAAATATGCCACTTTTATTGTGTAACTGTGAAGAATATTGTACCTTTTCAGCAAACTCTTGTTCTATTATGGGGAAATAATTTGTATACATTGCAGTAATTAGGAAAAAAATCGTTTTTTTTTTGCCATTTATTAAAAATAAGTATGTTGATACCTAAATATTTTTGATGCAAATCAAAGGCAAGTGTATTTGCTAATTGTTTGCCAAATTTTGTTGAAATTCTCTAATTTTCCCTAGCATTTCAACTAAAGAAGCTGAATTTTACATAGCAGATTTCATGCTTATATGACTGGTGACCCCTAATTTTTATTTTATTTTTGGTATGCCCTAATAACATAGTATAAGTCATGAAAATAAAAAAAAATTATATCTGACAGTTTTAAGATCCCCATACCCCTTAAGTTATTTGTTCTATATCAGCTTATTCATGTGTTAAGATTTTTGTTTTTCAAAATGTTTTGATTTTTTATCTGTACTGAAGTAACATAAGTTGTCAAAAATGCCCATATGAAAAACTGAATCTAGCTGCTGTTATATTAAAAAAGCAATTTTATTTTTTTATCGGAATGAACATACAAGATATTATACTCCTTGCAAAACTATTTCATTTCATGCCATAACTTTCACCTCATTATTTCAACTTTGATGCTTACCTACCTTTAGATAAATGGTAGCTATCTAGTAGTTCAGTATGGGCATAGATGGTTACAATTACATTACCTTATATAAAATGTAGTCATCTAGTAGTTTACTATGGGCATTGATGGTTACAATGTCATTACCTTATATAAAATGTACCGGTAGTAGTTTACTATGGGCATTGATGGTTACCGGTACAATTATATAATCATGTCTATATATTTGTTTTTATATGCTTTTTACTTAGTTTTATCTTAATTGTATTGCTTTATATTAAATTATAAAATTTGTGTTTTTGTTATGTTTTTTTGTTTTTTTTTTGTTTTTTGCTATTATAAAAAAAATGATGCCCTTAATCAGGTGTCTGTTGGTCTGTCTGTTATCCATTTATCTTTCAGGCCATAAATCCATCCATCTCACAACTCATGAATTTAATAATGTTTTGTCTTCTGACTTGGTATCTAGAATGTGTGCATTACATGAAATCCAATTAGGTTTTTTTTAAGTTTATACCCTTGAAACTTTGAAACTTTACAGAGGTTTCTGGCCAATAACTAGTAAACAAAATTGCGGAAAGTCTTCAGATTAAATATGCAAATTAATAGCTCAGTAGGAATTTGGATTAATAGATCTAAGTTGTTTTGGAGTCATGTTAAATTTAAAAGTTTTATTGGTTTCTGACCAATAATTCCTTAACAAAGTAAAACGTGATCAGTATTTAATATTAAGGTGGTTCAGGGGACTAAGCAAAGTCCATCAGAATTTTTTAATAATTTGCAGAATGAAACTTCAAAAATTGAACTTCCAAAAAAATAAAATAAAAATTGGGGGTCACGGACCATATTAGCTCACAATCTTTCACCGAAAATATGGATTCCATTTTTAAAAAATTATTCAAGTTAAATCCATGAGAATTTTGATTAATTTTGTAAATTGCTAGCCCTTATATTGATCTTTCTAAAAACAAAAAGAAAAAATGGGGGTCACGGACCTTATTATGAAATTATTTCACAAAGTCAAAATTTTCGTAGTGATTTCTTTGTAAAATATTTTTTGAAATTACCTCCCATGTTTAAATTTTCATTTCAAAGAATTTTACAGTACAAATACTACTCTGAATTTTTCGTCAAAAATGAATGGTAAACTAAGAGAAATAGACCCATTGTTTGTGTTTTAAGCCAAATATTGTACAGATTAGTCCAAATTTTAAAATGTTTGTATATTTCTTTAATGAAAATTACCTATCAAAGCATGAAATTTGAAAACAAAATGGCAGAATACCACCGATCCACCTTAGGATCAAGTTCGATGAAATGGTTCTGGAGGTATGCTAATTGAAGTTTTGCAAAAATCATGAAACACACTTAGGTATACTATTTGATGCCAATACTTGCATCCATTGATCATTGGTACATTTTTTTGAACTTTTCTTTCAAAGATATTCTCTTCTTAAACAACCAGGCTATCAGAACAAAATTTTGTAACAATAGTCCTTATATTGTCCCCTGTAGAAAGATGTTTTTCTCCCAAATTGTACCTTTTCAATGATGGTGGCCAGAGGGGAACAAAGTTCATCATTGGACTCAATGGCAAAACATAATTAGAAAATCCACTCCTCTGGAAGAACTGGACAAAATGGAAGTAAAAATGACTAAAATAGTCCTTGGATGGTTCATTTGGAAAAGATTTTCAGTTTGCACTATTTCCAAGATTGCCACCAGCAGGAAGCAAAGTTTAACATTGGACTGAACTGGATCGCTTTAGAATATCTTTAGAACTTCCATGTCAATTTAAGCCAAACTGACCATAATAGTCCTTGGGTGGCCTCCTAGTTGTTTTTCAAGTTCATACTTTATCCAAGATTTCTGCCTGCATGGAAACAATGTTAAACATTGAAGCCTTTGTACAGGCCTATGTAAAGTCAGGAATAGATCTCCTCTGAAACTGCAGAGTGGGTTGGGAAAAGACTTGTCAGAAAAGTCCTTGGATAGTCCCTGTACATTTAAAAAAGTTGTTTTTCAGGTTTCTACTTTTCCAAAATGGCAACAAACAGGAAACAAAGTTTAACATTGTATCCTGTAGGAAAACATTGTTTCACATTAATTGTGACTGAGGGTTGCTTTGTATTATTATTTCTGAATACCATTGTATTAACAAGGTTTATCAGAATTAAGTGTTCAAGAAAAAATTAGACATCTTGTCTGAAACAACAAGATCAAATCTAACCAAACTTGATCACAAATGTCTATTGGTAGTCCCTTACATTATAGTTGTTTTTATACGATTGCAAAAAATTTGAGGTCGTATATTGGTATGGCTCTGTCGTCGTCGGCATTGTCGTCGTCGTCGCTGTCATTGTTGTCTGTAGACACTTTTGCCTTTTGTCAATAACTTAAGTTTCAGTTGATCAATGAGAAACCTCAGTCAGTTATCTCCGTGTACCAAGTTAGTTTTGTATTGTTCAAAGTGGAGATAATTTTAATTAGCATATCAATAGCCTCTTTTGATATTTAAATCAAAATTATCTCCACTTTAACTAATTATGACTAACTTGGTACAGGGAGATAACTGACTGAGGTTTCTCATTCTGATGAAATTTTATCACAATGTTCCTTGGCACAAAAGGAAGGCTTGGATTGGTTTTGGATATTTTTAGCCCCCTCCACGTTTTTTAAAAAAAGGGCCAAAGGGGCAAATTGAGTGTTTTCACATAATTGGCTGTAGAATTTTTATTACTAATTTGATTTTGATTAGGTTTCTTTCATGTAGCATGTACTGATCATGAGATAAATAGGGCCCAAAAGGGGCGAATCTCAAAAAAATAATTTTAATTTGACAGCAAAAAATTTGAGGTTGTATGATGGTAAGGCGCTGGCGTCATTGTCACTGTCGCCGGCGGCGGCGACATTGTCATTTTTGTCTGTAGACACTCTTGTTTTTCGTCAATGATTTATGAAATTTTAACACAATGTTTCTTGGCAGAAAGGGAGAACTTGGATTCATTTTGGTCATAGTGTCCCCTTCCCTTTTTAAAAAGGGGAAATATTGGGTGTTTTCATTTATTTGGCTGTAGAATTTTTATTATTTATCTGATTTTGATGGGGTTTCTCTCAGTGTACTCCTGAGCAAATTTCCAATAAGCAGTATGTCAACGGATTTCACGTCGCATGTTCATGAGGTAAATGGGGCCCAAAGGAGGGGAATCTCAAACAAAAGGCTCTCAAGAGCCTGTATCGCTCACCTGGGCCATGGCTGGTGGACATCTTGGATAAAGCACAGACCTGAAAAACAACTTTTTTGCAAGGAGCAACCTAAAGACTATTTTGGCCATGTTTTGTTCCAATTGGCCTAGTAGTTTCAGAGTAGAAGATCTTTGAATGTGCTTTCCCATAGGGTCCAATGTTAAAACTATGATCCCCACTGGCGTCCATCTTGGATAAAGCCCGGATCTGAAAAACAACTTTTAAGGACTATTGTGGCCAAGTTTGGTTGCAATTGGCCCAGTAGTTTCAGAGGAGAAGATCTTAAAACTATGATCCCTGCTGGCAGCCATCTTGGATATAGCACAGATCTGAAAAAAAACAACTTTTTTGCAGGGGACCATCTAAGGACTATTGTGGCCAAGTTTGGTTTCAATTGGCCAAGTAGTTTCAGAGGAGAAGATCTTTGGAAGTGTTTTCCCATAGGGTCCAATGTTAAAACTATGATCCCCACTGGCAGCCATCTTGGATATAGCGCAGATCTGAAAAACAACTTTTTTGCAGGGGACCATCTAAAGACTATTGTGGCCAAGTTTGGTTTCAATTGGCCCAGTAGTTTCAGAGGAGCAGATCTTTTACAGTTTTTCTCATAGGGTCCAATGTTAAAGCTATAATCCCCGCTGGCGGTCATCTTGGATATAGCGCGGATCTGAAAAACAACTTTTTTGCAGGGGACCATCTTAGGACTATTGTGGACAAGTTTGGTTTCAATTGGCCAAGTAGTTTCAGAGAAGAAGATCTTTGAAAGTGTTTTCCCATAGGACTATTGTGGCCAAATTTGGTTATATTTTTGATAATTTGTTTCCTTTTGGAGCTATAAGGGGTCAAACAAGGCCAAATTTACAAATATGCAGATTAATTAAAATTTTTGTTTTTATACGACCGCAAAAATTTTGCGGTCGTATTATGGTATGGCGTCGGCGTCCCCGTCTGTGGACAGCATAACTTTGGTTCTAGCAAACGGATTGTTACCAAATTTTAGCATGATGTTTGTTGGCACAAGCTTAAGCCCGGGTTTTAATTTCGCTTTCCCTGCCCAACCCATTTATGTCTCGCCTGCGACGAAAGTCGCTGAAGGCGAGACATAGGTATAGCAATCTGGCGACGGCGGCGGCGGCGTAAACTTTTTTCTAAAACCTTCATAACTTTTCAAGGGTAATACATACAAACATCATCTTTGGTCCACAGCACCACCAAGTGATGACCTTTCCAGCAGCATATATTTTAGATGACCTTGACCTTGTTTTCATGGTTCAATAAGCACATAAACATTGCGACATAGTTTCACATTCAAGGAACTATAATACCTAGACTTGTCATATTTGGTCTATAGTGAGATCTATATGGGTACATGGCAGTCTGACACCTGTCGTGTTGCCTTGACCTCAATTGTATGGTTCAGTGAACTTAGAAAATCTGCGACATAGTTTCACATTCAAGTCCTTTTCTCAGTAACTGTTACACCTAGACCCGTCATATTTTGTTTGTAGGGAGATCTATATGGGTACACGCCAGTCTGACACCTGTCATGTTTCTTTGACCTCAATTTCATGGTTCAGTGACTTTGTTAAATTTTTACATTCAAGTCTATTTCTCAGCAACTGTAGCCTCTAGACTCACAATATTTGTCCTATAGCAAGATTTATTTGGGTATATGCCAGTCTGACATTTGTCATGTGACCTTGACCTCAATTTCACGGTCTAGTGGCCACGTTAAGTTTTTCTGCTTAAGTCCATTTCTCAATAACTAAAAGTGGTAGGTTGATAATATTTGGTATCTAGGTTGGTCTTGGGTAGTACATGTCAGTCTGGCAGGTGACTTTTGTCCTTGACCTCAATTTCGCAATCTAGTGGCCACATTAAGTTTTTCTGCTTAAGTCCATTTCTCAATAACTAGAAGTGGCAGGTTGATAATATTTGGTATTTAGGTTGGTCTTGGGTAGTGCATATCAGTCTGGCAGGTGACTTTTGTCCTTGACCTCAATTTCACAGTCTAGTGAGCATGTTCACTTTTCTGATTAGTTCACTTAGATTTTACATCAATTTAGAGTCCAGCAGGGACAGGCGAGACATCCTTTAGGGTCATCACTTGTTGAAAAAGAGGCAAAAAAGGGGCCAAAAAGGGGTTAAATTAGGTATTTTTGTGTGTGTGGACAGCATAACTTTGGTTCTAGTGGACAGATTGTTTTCAAATCTTAGTATGAATTTTCTTGGAACATTCTTGAGAAACATTTCTTTCCTTTAGTTTTTAGCCCCACCCATTTCAGAATTAGGGACCAAAAAAGGTTTAAATTGGGTGTTTTCACATATTTGACTGTAGAATCTTTATTATTTATTGGATTTTGATGGGGTTTGTTTCAATGTGCTCCTGAGGAAATTTCCAATCTGGGGTATGCCAACGGATTTCAAGTAGCATGTACCGCTCACGAGATAAATGGGGCCTAACAGGGGCTAATCTCAAAAAAAATTTTTTTTTTTTATTTTAAGTCCGATTTTGATGCAGTTTTTTTCAATGGATTCCTTGTGAAAAATTAATATGGCCCTCAGCTATTAGATTTTTGGTAACTTGTTTCCTTTCCCAGCTATGAGGGGCTGAAGGGGCCAAAATTGGGAATTTGCAGATAATGTGGAATTTCTATTTTTCATCGGATTTCAATGGGATTTTTATACCCCCCGCAAACAAAGTTTGGGGGGGTATATAGGAATCACCCTGTCCGTCCGTCCATGTACCTTGTCAGCGCATGTCCTCCTAAACGGCTGCTTGGATTTTGATGAAATTTTACACAGTTGTAGTACACCATCTGAAGATGTGCATGAAGTAATATGGTTGCTGCCCGAAATTTTTAAGGGGAGATAATTCGTCTTTGAATATTCTGGAAAAATGGGGGTGTGTGGACAAACCTTGTCAGTGCATGTTCTCTTTAACGGCTGCTTGGATTTTGATGAAATGTTACACAGTTGTGGTAAACCACCTGAACATGTGCATGAAGTAATATGGTTGCTGTCCGAAATAGATAATTTGTCTTTAATATTTTCAGAAAAAAAAGGGGAGGTATATCATTTTGTCCATACTTGTATTGTGTCCACATTTGTACTGTGTCCACAACTGTATTGGGTCCACACACACTTAAATTTACACTTGCCATATTGATTCAGGGTTCAATTAGTGGGGGGTATACCTGGCTGCCATTCGGCAACAGCTCTAGTTTTCTTTGGATTCCCCTTGATCTAAGCTTTCAGAGGTATGTCAACGGATTTGGCGCAGCTCTTACTGTTTCCAAGCTACAAGGGGTCAAAGGGGCCAAAATTGCAATTTTTCTAAATATGTGAAATCTTAATTTTTCATCAGATTTCGGTGGGATTTTTTTCTTTGGATTCCTCTTGATCTAAGCTTTCAGTAGTATGTCAATGGATTTGGCGAAGCTCTTACCCTTTCTGAAAGGATCAAACGGGCCAAAATTGCAATTTTTCTAAATATGTCAAATCTTTATTTTTCATCGGATTTCCATTGGATTTTTTTCTTTTAATCCTCTTGATCTAAGCTTTCAGAGATATGTCAACGGAATTTGCGCGGCATATACCGTTACCGAGTTACAAGGGGTCAAATGGGCAAAAATTGCAATTTCTCTAAATATGTCAAATCTTTATTTTTCATCGGATTTTGATGGGATTTTTTTCTTTGGATTCCTCTTGATCTAAGCTTTCAGTAGTATGCCAAAGGATTAGGCGTAGCTTTTACCTTTTCCGAGCTACAAAGGGTCAAAGGGGCCAAAATTGCAATTTTTCTAAATATGTCAAATCTTTATTTTTCATCAGATTTCGATGGATTTTTTTTTTTGCTATGGATGTAAAGTGTTAGTTGATAGTAACATATTTTGCATGGCTCTTACAGTTTTTTTTATCAATAAGTGATCAAAAGGGTTGATTTTTTCCGTAGTTTGTTTCCAGCTAATAACTGTGTCAAGCTTCTTTTTGTGTCCATCTAATTATTGTGTCAAGCTCTTTACTGTGTCCACATTCACTTTGAACTACTTTTGTTGAAATTTCAGTGATCGACATGCTGCGGTCGTATCATGCTGCGCTCGGCGTAGCCCTTTATTCTCAGATTTCGATGGGATTTTTTTCTTTAGATTCCTCTTGTTGTAATCTTTCAGTGGTATGACAACAGATTTTTCGTAGCTCTTACGATTCTGAGTTTAAAGGGGTCAAAGGGCCTGAAACTGCAGTTTTCAAAATATATGTAAAAACTTTATTTTTAATCAGATTTTGATGGGATTTTTTTTCTTTAGATTTATTTTGTTTTAAGCTTTTGGTAATATGTCAACAAGTATTGAGTATCTCTTACTGTTTCCGAGCGATAAGGAGTCAAATGGGCCAAAATTTTAACTTTTGAAAATACGTAAAATCCTTACGTCGGGGTGACATGTTGTAATTCTTGTCCGAGCGATTATTTTGAAATGGCTGGACCAAATGATTTCAAACTTGGCACAAAGTTGGATCACCATCTGAAGTTGTATGCTTTGCGTTAAAATTTTCAAAATGGCCGTCAAAAATACGTCAAAATTTCAACTTTGTCGGAATTCAACGAAAATTGATTTCTAGGTAGATTTTAACGCTGCGAACAACATGGAATCATCAAATTAATTGTCTGGGGGTGACATCGGCTATTGCTTGCAATTGCAAATTTAGTTTTTAATTACATTTCGATGTTCGATTATGCTCATTAGTTTGTGTTTAGCAAATTTCTATGTCCAACTCCTTATTTTGTCCTTCTAGCTACTGTGACAAGCTTTTAACTGTGTCAAAATTCACTTTTAAATTATACTTTTTCAAATATCAGTGGTAATCATTCTGCGGTTGCATCATGCAGCACATGGCGTTTGTGCTATATCAAATATGTCTGCCAGTTGGAAACAAATTGAACATGGACCTTCAGGCAACATTTTCATATTTTCTCCCCTGAAAAACACTTGGCTTATTGGAACCAGATTTTAAAACAATAGACCTTTGGTGGTACATGTACCATGTAAAAGTGTTTTTCAGGTTTACACTTTATCAAAGATTGCCCACAGTCAGGATGCGGTATTACTGGACCCTCTGGGTATAGTTTCATTGATTTTCTTTAACTAATGAGCCAAATGGAACAAAACTTGACAACATTATTTCTTTTTTGGCTTCTGTAAAAATGGTTTACGGGTTAGCACTTTATTCCGAGATGGCTGCAATGAACATTGGACGCATGGGAAAACACACTTAGAGAACCCATTCAAATACCAGGCCAGTCATAAACAAAATATTCCATATAAGTCCTGAAGATGTTCCCACTGAAAAAAGTTTTTTTTCCTTTTTAATTCTTTTTCATTCTATTTCCAGGATGGTCGCCCTCAGGGAACATAGTTTATTTAAAAAAAGTTCGTACAAGATGGCCACCATAGTTTTTCATTGGACCCTATATTTGAATACTTCACACATTATTTTCTGCTCAGAAATAACTAATTGCAATCAATTTTGGTCACAGTATTCTTTATGTGGTCCCTCTGAATAAATTGTTTTTCCAGCCGTTTGAACTTTATTAAAAATGGCTGTCATAATGGAAACATAGTTTAACATGGGACCCTATTTAAGCATACCTCTGAAACTACGAGGCCAATTGGGACCAAGCTTTGTCACGACAGTCCCTGAAAAAAGGTTGTCTATCATTTTGAGCTCACACAGCTAAAGCCAGATTAAGCTTTAGCCATCACTTTGCGTCTGGTGTCCAGCATAAAGATGGCTGCAATTGAGAAAAATAGTTTTAACATTGGACCCTATCGGAAAATCATGATGAGATCTTCTTTGTAAATACTAGGGTGGTCCCCTAGCTGTAAAAATAGTATTTTTAAGATCTGCATTTAATCCAAGATGGCCATCAGCGGGAAACATAGTATTAACATTGGACCTTATGAGAAAACACATGTTGAGATCTTCTTCTCTGAAACTACTCGATCAATTGGAATCAAATTTGGTCACAATAGTCCTTGGGTGGTCCCCTGTAAAAATACAGTTTTTCAGGTCAACACTAAATCCAAGTTGGCTGCCAGCAGGGGACATCGTTTTTACATTAGATCCTATGTGAAAACATATTTAGAGATCTTCTTCTCTGAAACTAAATGGCCAATTGGAACCGAACTTAGCCACTTAAGTCCTTTGATGGTCCCTGTAAAAATAGTGTTTCTCGGGTTTGCAATGTATCCATGATGGCCGCCAACTAGGAACATAATTTATGATTCGACCCTGTGAAAAGTACACTTAACGATCTTCACAGAAACTACTTGTCCAGTTAGAACCAAACTTAGTCGCAATGGTCCTTTGTTCGTCCCTTCAAAACAGGTATACGGCAGGTTTACACCTCATCCAAGATGGCCACCAGCAGGAAACACGGTTAAACATTGGACCATACAGAACATGTCATTTATAGCTCTGATATCGTTATTTACAAGGTATGTCAACCATGGTCCTCAAAGTGAACGATACATGCTGTTGAGAGCCTTTTGTTGTACTTTATCCAAGATGACGGCCAGTGGGAATATTTTGAACATTGAATCCTTAAGGAATAGTTTCATTGAATTTCTTTCGCTGATTGAGCCAACTGGAACAAAACTTTGCAACATTATTTCTTGTGTGGCCTTTAGGTTTGCACTTTTCTCGAGATTTCTGCAATCAGGGACATAATTAAACATGGAACCCATGGGGAGACTCATTTAGAGGACTCCTCTCGAACACCGGGCCAATTAGAACCAAAATTGTCCATAATAGTTATGGAGTGGTCCCCTCTGAAAAAGTTTTTTTCAGGTTCTTTCTATATCCAAGATGGCCGCCAGTACGGCAACGTAGTTTCACATTGGACCCTTTGTAAGCACAGTAATAAATCTTCTCCTCTGAGACTACAGAGCCAATTGGGACCAGGCTTTGCCACAATAGTCCTTATATAGTCCATGTAAAAATGTTGTTTTTCATGTTTGTACTTTATCTAAGATGGCAGCAAGCGGGGAACAAAGTTTACGTTGTAACACCTCGGAAAACAAGTTTAGACATACTGAAGCTACAACATTAATTAGGACCAAACTTAATCACAAATGTTTTTTGATTCTGACTTACATAGTAGTTGTTTCAGGTTTTCAGGTTTGAACTATATCCAATATGACAACCAGGAAACAAATATTAACATTGCCTTTAGCCAATTGGAACCAAACTGGGAAACGATAGTCTTTTTTGTGGAACCTGTCAAATATATTCTAGGTTTGCACTTTATCCAATTTGGCCTCCAGTGGGGATATTGTTTAACATTGGACACTTTATGAAACATGACCACAATAGTCCTTGGATGTCCCAACTAAAAAGTTATTTACACTTTATCCAAGATGGCCTCCAACTAGTCAGATTTTTATATTGAACTCACGGAAAAAACATTTCTAGAGATCCCCCTCTTGATCTTTCGTGTTTAATAAATAAAAGCAATCTACACGCACAGCACAACTTGATTTCTTGTAGTATGAAAGCATTTGGAAACTGAATCCTCCTTGAACCAATTTGGCAAAAGTTCCTGTGAGCCTCTTGTTTTATCGCTGTCATGTTTGAATTCTTCAGATGGCCGTGTTTGTTGTTCAATGATTATGGTGTCAGTCGACGAGGCTGCGTCGCGCAAGAAAGCAAAGGTCGGCATCTTTTTAACATTCTTGAAAATTTATAAATGACTAAATACCGAAGTTACTGTGAATTTAAATTCTGCATATGCGCATTTCGACAACTTATGTCTCTTCAGTGCATATAAAATCTAAACATTTGGAAGACCATAAACTCAAAGATGTACAAAAACTGATAGAGAAAAAATAACCAATATAATCTAAATGTAAGGCCTATTGATATCATTCATAAAGCCAAAAAACAATATGGTCAATATAGTTTCACGCGGCCATTTTAACAGTATGCCACATTGTTGGAAGCATAACAACCTCCGGGAACTTTAATTGTTGGTGGATTTTCTTCAGATTTCTTTACATCGTAATTTTGCTGCATGTTGTAGTGTTCAAAATATGCAGAGGATAAAACCTGTCATTTAAGGGAAATCTATATTTGATGGCACAATCTTGATAGAGATCAAAGATTGTGTCATCTCTGCGGCTCACCAGATATCCGTGACGAGTACCATTATGTTATGGTTTGTGAAGCATTAAATCAAGAGAGAAAGAAACTTTTGCCAGTCTTTTGTACAAAAAGACCGAATATATATAAATATCAACAGTTATGTAGATTTATCAAAATTATAAATATGAGGGTCACTCCTCCTGGTTAACTCCATATTGTTCACATATTTAAATATATATTCTCTGTAACTATGTATGTAGTTTTTTGAGAAATAAAGTTTATTCATTCGTATAGGCTAACAAGGGAACGCGAAGACGAAGATACTCAAAGGACAAAACGGTTACGGGAAAATGTGAGAAATAAAATCAAACTATTCCTTAGTAAATAAACCGACCAATGACAGCTATCAATACCAAATTTGTCCTTGTGTAAATACACAACAATTCGGTTATGTCCATTTGACATTGGCAGTCTAAACATATCATGTACAAGCAAATCGTATCCAGACGTGAATGCTTGTGGTATGCATTCACCCGGATGTCTGTTAAGAGTACAAAGTTATAGCATACTAAAGATATTTGGGTAACTTATAATCAAGTGATTAGGGAGCAAATATCGACCAGTTTTAGCGAAAGAATACAATCTGACCAGTTTGGACTCGTCTTTTCTGTCTTTGATAATCAGAGTATTGGAAACTGGGCCAATCGTGTCCGCTTTGTCAAAAAAAAAAACAACCAACCAGTGACAACATGAGTGCAGTATAAAAATGACAGCAGGAAAATCATCCAAGAAAAATATATTCTCTAATCAAAGAAAAGAAGCCTAAGACTCAAGAACTCAAAAATGTCTTGGAAGATGTTGCTTAGAATACGATATACATAGTCAGCGACATGTAGTTATATATGGAGGGGGATTTCCGCCACCAGAGAAATTCTATGCTGTAAATTTCTATCTTCTCTTTTTATTGTTTTCACTTTCCTTATCCATAATTCTGCATTTTCTATATTTTATATTATAGATTCTAGGATATTAATTTATCATATTTTATATTCTTTCTTTAAATGTTCCTATTTCATCCCGACTTCTGCAGTTTTTATATTTTATATTATTGTTTCTAAAACTCAATTTGTTATATTTTATGTTCTTTCTTTAAATGTTCACATTTCTATGCTTTGTTCGTTAAGTTCTAAATTCTTCTTTCACGACATTATATCTACCGTGTTAATTTCGAAAAATTTCATGTTTTATAATTTGAAAGAGAAGTGTTCAAAGTAAGTATTCATTGTGCATCATTCTTTAACTTTTATATTTTATCTTTTAACTTTTGTCTTTGTATTTTTGTTTTTATGTGCTTAAAATAAACGTGGCGGATTGAATTATGACAACGGATGGAGCTAGTGTTTCTGTGACAGCTTTTCATCCACCAGCAGATTCG
>MJUU01057502.1:19512-32542 GCA_002080025.1 Modiolus philippinarum | reverse complement strand
ATTGAAATTTTAGTCTATTTTTAGCAACTGTGACCTTGACCTTGGGGGTACCAACCTGGAAATCGATAGGGTTCTGTCTTGGGTGATAAGTAAGCATGTGACCAAGTTTGGTTTTGATCCGATGCAGGATACTCAAGTTATCATCCGGAAACCAAAAAGATGGACGTACGGACGGACGTACGGACGGACGTACGGATCAGGGTAAACCTTAATGCCCCCGACCGCCTAGCGGCGGGGGCATAAAAATCCCATAGAAATCCGATGAAAAATAAAAATTCTACATAATCTGCAAATTCACAATTTTGGCCCCGTTCAACCCCTCATAGCTGGGAAAGGAAACAAGTTATAAAAAATCTAATAGCTGAGCACTACAATAATTTTTCACAAGGAATCTATTGAAAAAACTGCATCAAAATCGGACTAAAAATTTAATTTTTTTTTTTTGGAGATTTGCCCCTATTAGGCCCCATTTATCTCGTGAGCGGTACATGCTACGTGAAAGCCGTTGGCATACTGTAGATTGGAAATTTCCTCAGGAACACACTGAAACAAACCCCATCAAAATCCAATAATTAATAAAGATTCTACAGTCTAAAATAAGAAAACACCCAATTTCACCCCTTTTTGGCCCCTTTTTCTAAAACGGGTGGGGCCACCAACTAAAAATTAAAACCTCTGTTCACGCGAGTGCCAAGATACATCATACTAAAATTTCATAATGATCCGTCCACTAGAAGCAAAGTTACGCTGTCCACAGACACCGACGCGGACGCAGACGACGATACACAATACCAATATACAACCGCAAAATTTTGCGGTGGTATAAAAAAAATGTACTAAAAATGATCATGTGTTTAAAATTGATTTTATTTTTATGTAAAAATCAATATTGCAACAGTCAAGCAAGTGGAAAAAGATTTCATTCCAAAGAGATGTAATTTTACACCCAAAGCCAATGTTCAAAAATACAGTCCACTGGTAAAAAAATATTGTTGATAACTGATTGTCAGCTGTGTATGTAGATCAACTGATTGAGAACACAACCCTGAGAAGAATTTATATTTGATTGGATAGTTTTATTATTATGCAACCAATCAAATGTAAAATCTTATCATTGCAGTGGTGTCAATTACCTTTCATATATGGTCTATGTTGTCTGTTGTCAATAAATTAACCATGTGTAATGTGTGTTTCTTTCTCCGAAGGTAGTCTTTCACAACATATGCTTGGGATGTAAAATTATCCATTTAAAATGGAACTTTCGCCACTCTCTTTACCATTGCAATAAAATCAAAATCTTTTTAATTTATGAATGATATATTTATCTTAAAATGTCTAAAAGGAAGATATAAACATTTTCACTTTCAGTGCAAGTGCAGGTCATTGAATAACAGCATCCCCGACTTTATTCAAGAAAGGAAATAAAGCAGTTAATAGGGAAAACAAAATGCCAAAAAAATTTTGTTGCAATGGTATAAAACTATCTGAAGTTTTAATTTTTTATACTTGAACTTACGATTCAATAAATTCTTCAGTACCCGCCACGATGGACCCTACTGGTGCTGATAAGCCCTGAAAACATTATAATTACATCAATTATTCTGTCAATATCAAGCAATGGAGAAAGCCATTATGTAAGACAGTTAGATTATATATATAAAATAGTCGCACCTGTTGGCATGCCAAATCTACCCCAAATCAACTACTGGAAATTACTTATATATTCATTAATATGAAGAATACTTAACTAGATATCGGAGAGATGGCAGCCATCTCTGTGGGCCCCGCTGTAATAAGTGCAAATTTAAGTGTGTGTGGATACAGTATAAGTGTGGACACAGTACTAGTGTGGACACAATAATATAATCTTCAAGAAATAAACAGAATGTAGAAGGTCAAAGGTCACAAATCATAGTTCATGACATCTAGCCTTGAAGTGATCTATCTACATGCCAAATACCAAAAGCCTACCTAAAAAGACAAAAAAGTAATAGCCCGGACACAACTTTTCCTTAGAAATCCAATAATCTGACCTTGACGACAAAGTTCAAGGTCAAAGGTCATCAATCCTGGTACATGACACACTGTCTTGAAGTGATCTACTTACATGCAAAATATCAAAATCCTACCTCAAAAGAAAAAAGATATAGCCCAGACACGACTTTTCCTTATAAAATCAATAATCTGACTTTGACGACAAAGTTCAAGGTCAAAGGTCATCAATGGTGGTACATGACACATCGTCTCAAAGTGATCTACCTACATGCAAAATATCAAAAGCCTATCTCAAAAGACAACAAGAGGCTCTCAAGAGCCTGTATCGCTCACCTGGGTCATGGCTAACACAATAAGTCAAAATAATCACAACGTTTAAGGTTCTCATTTTCAAATTTGTTTATTAATGTTTAAGGGTCTCATTTTGAAGTTTGCTGATGTTGTATGATCCAAAATTAAACTATGTTCCAAACTGGCAGCTATTTTTGATGGGGCGTAGACCAACTGTCACCTTTCTTGAAGAAGACCATGTAAGGATAATTGTGCCTAACTTTGGTTTAACTGGCATAGTATTTTCAGAGGAGATCTTTAAATGATTTCCCATGGGGTCCAAGGTTAAACAATGTTCCCCGCTGACTGCCATCTTGGATGCTATGCGGACATCCAGACACATTTTATGAAGGGGACCAAGTAAAGACCATTGTGACTAAGTATGATTCCAATTGGCCATGTACTTTCAGAGGAGAAGATCTTTGAATATGTTTCCCTTTAGGGTCCAATGTTAAAAACATGTTCCCTCCTAAGGCGGCCATCTAGGATATATGATGTGGACTTGCTGAACACATTTTTTAAAAGGGGCCACCTATGGACCATTGTGACTAAGTTTGGTTCCAATTAGCCCAGTATTTTCAGAGGAGAAGATTTTTGCAATATTGTCCAATTTTGGACAAAGTTCCCCGCTGGCGGCCATCTTGGATGACGTGCAGACTTGCCAGACAAAATTTTCAAAGGGGACCACCGAAGGACTATTGTGACCAAGTTTGGTTCTAATTGGCGCAGTAGTTTCAGAGAAGATCTTTGAATGCTTTCCCATAGGGTCCAATGTTAAACCGCGTTCCCTGCTGGCGGCCATCTTGGATATGATACAGACTTGCCAGACACTTTTTTTTAATGGGGTCACCTAAGGACCATTGTGCCCAAGTTTGGTTCCAATTGGCCCAATGGTTTCAGAGAAGATGATGTTTGAATGAAAAGGTTATGATGGACAGACCACTGAAGGCAAGAAGATCACCATGGCAGAGCCATGCAGGTCAGCTATTATGTTATACAGACATTGAAGCATAGATGTAACTTCAATAAAAACTGAGAGAGATGTTTGCATTGTGGGCATACAAACATAACTAAATGATACAATATATACAATTATTATTAAATTGTGAAATAAGTATAGTTTATGAAAGCATTTTTGCAAAAAAATGTAAAAAAATTTGTAGAAAACTTTTGTGCTCTTGATTATGTAACAAATAATTATTTCTAATAAAGTGATAGCAGGGAATTTCTCTAAAACTTAAAAGAGAAAAGTAAACAAAAGAAGATTTGAAAGCAGAATGTAAAGGGAAATAACCCATAACCATATGGCATTGAAAAATTTTATTTTTTTTGGTGAAAAAAGTCAATAACTACAACACAGGCAGTTGGATTTTCTTCAAAATTTCAGAGTATGTAGATCTTGATATGCTGAACATTTTTCAAATTTGCACTTCACCTCTATCTGTTACAGTTTTTGAAATAAAAAATAAAAAATGCATAAATTTTGAAAATTTTACGGAAAAAGGGCTATAACTTTAAGACGGTTTTTCTGATTTTCTTCAAAATTGCAGGGCAGATAGATCACGTCATTCTGAACAATTCTACATGTGTCAGATTTTTGATATCTGCAACGGTTTTGAAGTTATTTGCAAAAAACAGCAATTTACCCCTATGTTCTATTTTTAGTAACAGCCGCCATGTTGTTTAATCCTCGGACTAACCGAACATATTTTTTAAACTACATACCCTGGTGATGACCCAGGCCAAGTTTGGATTAAATTGGCCCAGTGGTTTCAGAGAAGAAGATTTTTGAAGAAAAGTTTACGACGGATGGACGGACGGACGACCGAGGACGGACGACAGACGACGGACGCCAAGTGATGGCAAAAGCTCACCCTGGCATAGCCAGGTGAGCTAAAAAAGTCATAGCCCGAACACGACTTTGTTACAGATGGACGGACAGAGTGATTATTATAGGGCGTCCGCCACTATGTGGCGGGGCCCTAATTGAATATGAGTCTCCCATGTCAAAGTATACTACCTAATAATGCAGTTTATAAGCAGTTCAGTAGTAGTTTATCCTGATTTTAGAAATTATCTGGCAGTCCCAAGCAGTTCAGGTAATATTTGATATTCATACCAGTTCACTCTTGGCAGTTCGTTTGTTTTTTTGGCAGTTCACTAATTCAGTGATTGGTATAAAGGTTTATAAGAACTAGGCTGTTCTTAGCAGCTGAGTACACAACCTGCCAGTGAACCTGGCAGTTATTGATCAGCTACAACAGTCATATACAATCTTAGATGCATTTAATTCTTTAGCATTGAAATGATTTGATTTGAATGTTATGTGATCATATTTTCAAAAGAAAAATTGGCTCCATTTCACATTTGCCCTTGTTTTGTTTGGATCTGAAAGATATGCATATCTTCAGGTGTTATAATACAATTGAATTGTGCAACATTTCAGCAAAATTCAACCAGCCATTTAAGAGGACATGTGCTGACAAGGTACCTCATCCTTTTTTCTAGAAAATGTTCAAATTTGAACTGTCTCCCCTTCAAATTTTGAGTAGCAACTATATCTTCATGCACATCTTCAGTTGGTATTCTTAAGGATGTTCGCTGGTCAATTTTAAAATAACAAGGATTTCCATTAAATGTGATTTTTGGTTAGAAAATTGAAAAAGAAGTAATTTAAGCCAAAAAAAATGATAGGTTAACGATGTAATTTACGAGATACAATTGTTTCAAAAAATGGTGGGAAACTGAAATCCTCTGCATTTTTCATAGGTTTAACATGAGCAATGTTTATCCAATAATGAAATAGACAAAATAACACCAATTGAATAAAATTTTGTCAGAATACTCCAAAAGATGTTGTTTTTGTCTTTATTTTTGTCTTTCGTCGGGCTACCTAATGACAAATATTTGTAGGCATACATTGCTCGATTTTACTTTTTTCTCATTGACCGCTCCCAACATGTGTTGCTTCAATGACATATTTTAGCTGCGATCGATGTTGCTCAACATTTTTATTCTCTTCTTGTAACCCTGGTGCTTTCAGCTGGATAACCCTGAGCATCGCCCAAGTTGGCACTCCATGGCGGGTGGGGAGCAAGGGAGTGACCTTGATATAATTTTTGTCAAGAATACCGCTTAAGTGCACGCTAGGGGCCTTCTTGATCTCGCTTGAGGGGGTGAATATTGTTCACCTCTAGTTGAAGACCCTCAGGCGACATCAAGATGAAGACAGGAATAAAAGCCCTGTCCTTGATAAACTGGAGTTTTCTATGTATCGTGTGCGTTTTTGTCACATGTACATTCACTCCATATCCTTTCATTTTTCCTATTAAATGAAATAATGGATAAACAATAGGGGGTCACCAGGCAAAAAGCGATTCAGCATTTAAATGGATAAAACCAGAGAAATCCGAAAATCTGACAGAAATGCATTACAATGACAAGCGAACATCCTTAAACTATGTAACACTTCATGAAAATCCAAACAGCCATTTAGGGGTACATATGTACTGACAAGGTACCTCCCTCTTAATCCAAAAAATATTCAAAACTTGAATCATCTCCCCTTCTAAATTTTGAGCAGCAACAATATTACTTCATGAACTTCTTTAGAAGATATACTTAAACTGTGTCACATTTCATTGAAATCCAAGAACCTTTTAAGAGGACATGCTCTGACAAGGTTAATACCCTCTTTCCAAGAAAATATTCAGACAAATTGTCTCCCCTTCAAAATTTCAGGCAACAAGGCACATTTTCCAGTGGTGATCTAAAACTGAGTAACAAAATCCAAGCAGCCCTTTAGGAGGACATGGGCTGACATTAGGTACATGGACAGACAGACAGATGGACTTACCAATAAGGACAGGGTGATTCCTATATACCCCCTAAACAGCATTTGCGGAGGTATAAAAAACATAGGTAATCAACAATTACAGAGTTTACAGTAACAAAATTTTGACTGGATGTTGACATCACATTTGCATGCCTAAGCAAGGTTACATGATTCTACCATGTATAGTGAATGAGATCTGAACTTGCCTGAAAACTTTAACATAAATCACTCATGCGTAAAACAAGTCAAAGTGACCTACTTTTGCCTGGATGCTGATGTACCATCAGGGATGCATGCCTATGCAAGGTTACATTATCCTACCATGTACAGTGACTGTGATCTGAACATGTCCAAAAACTTGAATGTAAATCAATCAAGCGGAAAATATAGGTCAATGTTGGATGCTGATCTATCATCAGAGATGGATGCATATGCAAGGTTACATGATCCTACCATGCAAAGTGACTGATATCTGAACTCGTCCGAAAACTTGGATGAAAATCAATCAAGCAGAAAATATAGGTCAAAGTGACCTAATTTTGTCTGGATGCTGATCTACCATCAGAGTTATATGCATATGCCAGGTTACATGATCATACCATGTATAGTGACTAAGATCTGAACTTGTCCTAAAACTTGAATGTAAATCAATCTAGCGTAAAATATAGGTCAAAGTGACCTAATTTTGCCAGGATGCTGATTCACCATCAGAGCTGCATGCATATGGAAGGTTACATGATCCTACCATGTATAGTGACTAAGATCTGAACTCATCAGAAAACTTGAATGTAAATCAATCAAGCTGAAATATAGGTCAAAGTGACCTAATTTTGCCTGGATGCTGATACACCATCAGAGTTGCATGCATATGGAAGGTTACATGATCCTACCATGTATAGTGACTGAGATCTGAACTCATCCGAAAACTTGAATGTATATCAATCAAGCGCAAAATATAGGTCAAAGTGACCTAATTTTGCCTGGATGCTGACCTACCATCAGAGATGCATACATATGCAAGGTTACATGATCCTACCATGTAAAGTGACTGAGATCTGAGCTGGGACGTAAACTTAAATGTAAGTCGTTCAAGCGGAAAATATATGTCAAAGTGACCTAATTTTGCCTGGATGCTGACCTACCATCAAGATGAAGACGTAGACATAGACGTGGACGTGGACGCGGACGCCGGGGGTACTCCAATAGTCCCCCTCAACTTCGTTGAGGCGAACTAAAAATGCAAAAATTTAAATAATAAAGGGCTACGCTGAGCACAGCATGATACGACTGCAGCATGTCGACCACTGAAATTTCAACAAAAGTAGTTTAAAGTGAATGTGGACACAGTCAAGAGCTTGACACAATAATTAGATGGACACAAAAAGAAGCTAGACACAGTTATTAGCTAGAAACAAAATAGGGAAAAAATCAACCCTTTTGATTACTTACTGATAAAAAAACGTAACAGCTATGCAAAATATGTACTATCAACTAAAACTTTACATCCATAGAAATTCAAAGAAAAAAAATCCATAGAAATCTGATGAAAAATAAAGATATGAGATATTTAGAAAAATTGCAATTTTGGCCCCTTTGACCTCTTGTAGCTCGGAAACGGTAAGAGCTACACAAAATCCGTTGACATTATCCTGAAAGCTTAGATCAAGAGGAATCCAAAGAAAAAAATCCCATCATATCCGATGAAAAATAAAGATTTGACATATTTAGAAAAATTGCAATTTTGGCCCCTTTGACCCCTTGTAGCTATTTTTGCGGTCGTATAAAAAATTTAAATGGGTCATCAGATTATCTTCAAACTTATAGAGCAGGTAGATCTTGATGAAAAACTTGAAAATTTTAATTAGTAATTTATATGTAACTCCAAAATGAGTTCTATGATTTTCTTTAAAATTGTTGGGTGAGTAGAGCAGGTTTACTTCAAATAAACCTAGCAGCTCAGAGGAGAAAATTGTTGGAAAAATTTATGACAAACAGATGACAGACATCAATAGCTCTTTCCATAAAGTGTTGTTATCTTTTCCTGGATTGAAACTCTCCAATTAAGTGGAGGTACAAACACTCTTTGCTTCCGGTTATCACTAGCACAGTTAGCTAACAATTATATTAATACACAACTTACAAACTTCTAATAAAATTTGTGCAGTGCCACAGTAAACAATGACCTCAAGTGATATTAATATGAACAGTGTTATGAACTGTATGCAGGATGAAAAACACTTGCTGTGTTAGGTTGATAACCAAAACTTTTTCATTGTATTTAAATGCCTGAACCGAAGAGCAGACCAAATGATTTTACGAAAAGGCCTATTGAAATGACGCAATGACAACAGCTCACAATTTGGCCTTTCAGCCAAGGTGAGCCTAAAATGCGTCATTTTTAGCTAGTCTTGGAGTGTGAGCTTGAATGAAAAAAAAATCTAGTATCATTTGTTCACCTTTGAGAAACACATGTTTACAGAATCAGCATATTTGACTATATCTTTGACAGGAACATTGAGTGCAGTAGCAGCATTCAATACTCGTGCTCCATCTAGATGTACATTTACATTTGTATCTTTGGATATACTGTATACCTGAAATAAAAAAAGAAAAATGTGACCCAATGCTCACTAGTGATACAAACCTGCTCTCTACTATATAAGCATCAATTAGGATATGGACCACTTAACACACCACATACCATATCACTTCACAAAGCTTCATGACAAGATTTCAGATCTGGATCAATTACTTTTTTGCTGAGAAAAATTTGTAAAGGTTCTGCAGAACCATGTGTAGGGTATCATTATAATAAGGACAATACTAATGTTTATCGCTAATTTGGTTGATTTTCAATTGATCCCGAACGACGATAATTCTATTATCACTGCACTGCGCTGATACGAACATATTATCGTCAATCTCTATGGAACGTTAGCAACAGCATATTAATACGACGTCGCGTGACGTTTCGTGAATAAAATAATCCGGAAAGTAAGCGCTATATTTAACCGAAAATTATATATTTAACCTAAAAAGTATTTCTGTAGCAAAAGAAACATATATCTGGTAAATATCAATAACAGAATTAGCGATAAAAATAATATTAGTAATTTGTTTTGCTCGGATATATTTCTCAGCTAGTATTGCATCTCGTGCTATCGCACTTGATGCAATACAAGCTGAGAATTCCATACTCGCAAAACAAATTACTAATAGTATATATTTATATATTTTCTGTATTCCAAAAAAATAACTGGTCTTTACGAGTTTCAGGAAATTAACCAAAATTGGAATCAAATATTTTTGCAACTCAGGCATTGAAAACAACTGTTTTCAACAAAAAAATTTTAAAATGGTAGCTAGGCATATTTAAAAAAAAAAATAACAGATCTTGAAGATTTTCAGGAAATTAACAAAAATTGGAATCAAATATTTTTGCAATTCCAATATTGAAAATTACTGTTTTCATCAATATATTTTTTAAAAAGTATGGTTGCTAGGTACAATTCCAAAAATTAATTGGTCTAAGAGAGTTCCAGGAAATTTACCAAAAATTGGAATTAAAAATTTTTGCAATTTTTTTCATTAAAATGTTTATTTATTTCAAATTCACTCAAAAACCATGGTTGCTAAGAAAAATTTTAAAAAATTGCATGTCTTGAGGAGTTTCAGGAAATTTACCAAAATTGGAATCAAATATTTTTGCAATTCCATTATTGAAAATTACCGTTTTCATCAATATATCTTTCAAAAAGTATGGTTGCTAGGTAGAATTCCAAACATTTATTGGTCTAAGAGAGTTCCAGGAAATTTACTAAAAATCAGAATCAAAAATTTTTGCAATTTTATTCATTAAAATGTTTGTTTATTTCAAATTCAATCAAAAACCATGGTTGCTACGAAGAATTTCAAAAAATTGCATGTCTTGGACAGTTTCCGGAAATTTACCAATTTTGGAACCATGTTCAAAATTATGCTTGGCATCAAAGAATTGCCTTATTTTCTAAATTATATACAAAAAATTTCAAAAATTATTGGTCTTTGATATTTTCAGGAAATTTACCAAAGTTGGAACCATCATGAATGTACATATCTGCACACTGCATGCAGCAACATCCAATTTTAATGAAATTCTGATCAGACATGAACACTTAATTCACTTTCTAATAGGGATGACAACAGCAACCGGTTACTCGGTTAATCAGTCGAATAGGGTGTAACCGGTAAGAAAAATCGGTATTCGAGTATTCGGCGTCAAAATTTATTTCAGTTGTATACTGTTATGTGTGCAATCAGACATTGCTATTTCTCTATTTATTTAATTGATTGGATACATATATCAAAGACCAATTAATTGACAAGTTGTTTACGGATAATTTGATAATTACTTTTTAATTTTCAGTCCTATCATAGTGTCTTCAAATGTAGTCTAATAAGCTAACTTAATTTACTAATTATCGACCTATAGAAATTATAGAGTTTGCATAAATTATTAAAATGTTGAATTATATATGCTAGAATTCTTAAATTTATGAACATGTATTACGTAGAATAATACAAAAAATATTAATGTCCTGTGGTTTGAGCACTTTATGAGGGGACTGGACATGCCTCTACACAAAATAAATAAGTTAGCTTTACACCAGGTTTACATCACGAAAATTTGTAATTCCACTAAATAACCCAATTTGTACAGTTTGAAGGACGAAAGCAAAAATATTTATGGATTAAAATGGTAAAGTAATTATATTAACCAAGAAGAGAGTACAATATCACAGGAGCGTTTTCCTGATGATTGGAAAGTATCTAATGGATAGCTTATATATTTTTTTCTTTGTATCACTATCTCGATGTACATCACGAAAAAGAGAAATGAATTTAATTATTTATTCATAATATCTGGAAAACATTCAATATTTCATTAAACACCGGTTAACTGGTTAATTGGTGGAAAGGTTTTCCGAATAACCGGTTACAGTATATCTGTGAAATTGCCATCCCTACTTTCTAAAGAACTTTTATTTGTGGATTAACATTGAAATTTTTAGCAAAAAACTAAGTCCAAATATGCAAAAAATATGGAAAAACCATAAAAAAAATTCTAATTTTTTGAGCTGGGGATAATTTTCTGACCACCATCAAACTTTTGACCACTTTTCAATAAATTAAAATAAGATTTAATAACTTTATTCAACTTCTAAAAACTTTAATCTGTGAGTTTACATTCATTTTTTTTTGCAAAAAAAAACCTAAGTCCAAATACAGAATAAAGGGCTACGCTGAGCACAACATGATATGACCGCAGCATGTCCATCAAATAAATCTAAACAAGTGTAATTTAAAAGTAAAAGTGGACACAGGTTGACATAGTAGCTTGATGGACACAATAAGGAGCATGACACAGTAATTAGCTGGGCCCAAACTAGGGAACTTGTAAGAAATTGTAAGAGTTACGCTAAATCTGTTGACATACTTCTGACAGCTTACATCAAGATGAATTAAAAGAAAAAGTGTCATTGAAATCTGAACAAAAATAACAATTTTACATATTTTCAAAAATTGCAATTTCAGCCCCTTTGACCCCTAATAGTTCAGAAACGGTAAGAGAAACTGAACGGTCTACAGAGAAATCTAAAGAAAAAAATCTTATCGAAATCCGATGAAAAATGAAAAATTAGGTTATCTGCATATTTGCAGTTTGGACCTAGTTTGGCTCCTTATATCTCCAAAAGGAAACAAGTTATCAAAAATCTAATAGATAAGTGCCATATTAATTTTTCATTAGGAATCAATTAAAATAACTGCATCAAAATCGGACTAGAAATAAAAAATAAATCTATAATTTTTGAGAGTCGCCCCTTTTGGGCCCCATTTATCTCATGAACGGTACATGGGACATGAAATCCATTGGCATACTATTGATTGGAAATTTCCTCAGTAATCCAATGAAAGAAACCTCATCAAAGTCTGATTAATAATAAAAATTCTACAGCCAATTATGTGAAAACACTCAATTTTGCCCATTTTAACCCCCCCTTTTTAAAAATGGGAGGGGCCAAAATTTCCAAAACCCAAGCACAACTACCTTTTGAGCAAAGGAGCATTGTGTTAAAATTTCATAAGGATTGATCAACTTGAACTTAAGTGATCGATCAAAAACAAGTGTCTACAGACAACGACGCCGATGCCTGACGACGACAACAGCGCCATACCATAATAAGACCTCAAGTTTTTTGTGGTTGTATAAAAATACGGAAAAATGAATAAATTTCAAAATTTTCATCTGGAGGTAATTTTCAGAACATTATCTAGCTTCCGACCAGTTTTTATGATATTACAATTAGATTAAATAACTTTATTCACCATCTGAAAAACTTTCACATCCTTTCGTAAAATATTTAATTTGTGGGTTAACATTTCAAAACTAGATGTTGTCGGAAATGACAGCTATCCCCGCACTCCCTGTTTGACACAGAAAACAGTTGTAATACCCTTGGCATAATTTTTTTCATTATCTTTGAAATCTACCTATTGATAGTCATTATTTTTACTAAAAGAATTCTAGGATATATGGTCGCTAAGTAGAATTCCAAAAAATAAGTGGGCTTTGAGACTTTCAGGAAATTAACCAAAATTGGAATAAATATTTTTGAAATCCAGTTGATGAAAATGTTTTTCCTAAACTAAATAAACAATTTAAGTATGGTTGCTAGGTAGAATTCCAAAAAATAAGTAGTCTTTGAGACTTTCAGGAAATTTACCAAAATTGGAACCAAATATTTTTGAAATCCAATTCATGAAAATGTTCATCCTAAACTACACAAACATTTTAAGTATGGTTGGTAGGTAGAATTCCAAAAAATAAGT
>MJUU01057502.1:0-14150 GCA_002080025.1 Modiolus philippinarum | reverse complement strand
AAACACTTGTCAGAATATAATATAATATGCCAAAATTAAAAAATATGTCTTTGACATTTTCAGGAAATTTACCAAAGTTGGAACCGGAACCAAAATTCCAAAAGCTTATTGCAAATCTATAGACTATATGCAACAATTCTGCATAAAGATTTGATCCCTACATCCAAAAATGTAGGAGGAGTTTGCGTCACATGCCACATGTGTCTAATCCACATCTTTTGGTCTTTGTTAAAATTGACATCATGGGCCTCTTGTTTGCACCAAGACCAATATCGAAAATCCGAAAGCTTATTGCGCATCTGCACACTATATGCAACAATTCTACAACAAAATTAAATCCCTAAATCCAAAAATGTAGGAGGAGTTTGAGTCACAAGAAAAGTGTGACGGCCGGACGGACGGACGGACGGACGGACGGACAGACGGAGGGTATAACATTATCCCCGAACTTTCTTCGAAAGTGCGGGGATAAATATGAATCCACAATTGGTCGAAAACAATGCAACTAAATTGGTAGAAAATAATTGTCGTCTTATTGTCTTATGCACCTTGCTGCCCCTTTCATTCAAAAGTCACTAGCACTGAGGAGAGTGGACTCAAAATAGATGCATAATTTTTTAATTGTTCTAAATGTATATATGTTTTATTGTTTAATTGTTTGTGTCTTGTATATAAACTGTCAACCTGTAAGGGTAAAAAGTAGCATTAATAAAGATTACTATTTCGATTATACCTTAATGAGTATTTATTTAAAGTTTCATGATAATAGCATACATCCTTTAAAAAAAAAAACCTACCGGAGGGTAAACCTAACTTAGGATAGACGAACGACTGTCGGACAGACAGACCTGAACACTATATGCCCCCCTACTATTGTAGGCAGGGCATAAAAAATTCTATAATGCTAGAAAATTGACTAACTCAGTGAACAGAAAGTAGTATCCTAACAGATCTGAAAGTGCATCCATCAATTTTGGCACAATCATACAAAGCTCATGACAAAATTACAGATTCGTGTCATTTAAATTGGGAGAAATCACTCTATAATTAAAGAGTAAAGAAATTAAATAAGTCAGTAAATTTGAAGTAAGAATCTAGACAGGTTTGAAAATCCATCCAATTATATATATATAATGCCATACATGTGACCAGACAAAGATGGTGACAAAATTTCAGATTTGCAAAGAAAAGTTTGATTAAAAATGTGACAAACAGACTGATAATGACAAAATGGAGGATCAACAGACAAAGGCATACCTTTGAACTCTAAGTATCATCTTGAGAAATTTCCATTAAAATATCAGAATTGTTCTAATTGCAAATCTTCCAACTTGAAAAATTTTTGGTTAAGTAATCTCCCTTCTTTACATCCAAGCTCCTTTGTTCTAACTGGGGTGATCTGAGTCAGATCCCGCCAGCAACAAAGGATATTTTTCCATTTTTTTGTTTTTGTCAAGGCCAGATTTTTGGGAACTGTTCAGTTGTTTTGGACTTAGTAAAATTTTATGTTTTACTATCTATAAAATTTTTAAAGATAAAGATTGGATATACAGTGTCTTCTGTGTGGTAGGTTATGTATACACCTTTTCGAAAACTCATTTATTTGTTCTCTATCAGTTTTTTAATATTTTTGAGTTTATGGTCTTCCAAACTTTTAGATTTTATCTGCACTGATGAGACATAATTTGTCGAAATGCGCATATGCAGAAAGTAAATTCACAGTAACTTCGGTATTTAGTTATTAGATACAATAAAACAGTTCAGGTTATCAAGCCAACATCTGATCTATGCACGATTTCACACTTTTCCTCTTAACCACAGTTCATACCACTGTTCATATATGGATTGCATGCTAATGTTATTATTGCGTCCTGGAAATGTTTATGTTATGGCTTGTTAGTCAACTTGTGTTGTCAGACCGCATATGAGTGATGATAATTGGAAGCAAAGAGTGTTCATACCTCTTCTTGACATGAGAGTTCCAATTCAGGGAAAGATAACAACACTGTATCAAAAGGACTATATATCCTAGATCATGCTTACCATTTTAGAGCATCTACAGAGAGAATGAATGATTTAAACACAAAGTAAAAATATGATGTCATATTTTTACTTGCACACAAAAGGATTTTCCACAACAAAAATTTTACTTTCTGTTTAAATAATTGAAGCTTTAAAACTACAACTTTATTATTTTTAAAATTAATTCAAAATTATCCTCTAAAACTGCATGAAATTATCTAATTAAAAGTGAAAAGAATACCAAAATTGGATAAGAAAAGGCTTCACAATAATTAGTTAAAACTAGAGGCTCAGAGACTGCATGAGCCTGTATCACCCACCTGACAAAATGCTTAATAGCAGATTTTTTTTTCTATGCTATGTGCTGATGGCCATGTTTTTTTTGGTCTAATTTGAATAACATGAGAAATTTTTGCCATTCCAGTACAGTAAGCTGAATTTGCTTCAATTGATGAAAATAAAATTTTCCCATAGTGTCAATGTTAAACAAAGTTCAATGCATAATGATGAAAGCAATATCTGTAAAGGCCCCTCCCTATGTCAGTATAGTACAGTTTAATGCTTCATTAGTTTTAAAGCAGATGATGAAAATAGGGTCCTATGTTAATATAAGTTCTGCACTGGCCGCCATGTTTTTTATGGGATAGAAACAAAAGAACAATCTTTGTAAAGGACCTTGCTTTCATCATTCCTGTAAAGTTTGGTTGCTTCAGTGGTCTCTGAGGAGTTGACAAAAATGATGTTTTTCCCATAGGGTCCAATGTTAAATATAAATTTCATGCTGGCAGCTATGTTTTTTATCAGATCTTAACAAAATTAGCAATCTTTGTAAATGACCTTCCATGCATCATTCCTGTAAAGTTTGGTTGAATTTGCTTCAGTGGTTTTAGAGGAGAAGATGAAAATGTGATTTTCCAAGAGTTTCCAATGTTAAACTATGTTTGGTGATGGCGGCCATGTTTTTATCGAATCGGTACAAAATGAGCAATCTTGATGAATGACCTATGGCAAGCCGTTTTAATATTTATTCACCGAATAAGATATCTTGTGTATATAATAAGATATCTCATTTGTTTTATAAGATATCTTGTAAAATTATACGATATCTTCTTATTAATTAGATATCTTATAAACTTTATAAGATATCTTATAAAGTTTAAAAGATATCTGATAAACTTTATAAGATATCTTATAAAGTTTATAAGATATCTTATAAACTTATAAAGATATCTTATAAACTTATAAAGATATCTTTTTAACTTGATATCATATCTTTTAAAGTTTATAAGATATCTTATAAAATATATGAGATATCTTGTTTTTAATATATATATATGATATCTTATAAAAGAAATAAGATATCTTGTATGGCTTATAAGATATCTTATAAATAAAAAAAGATATCTTATAAACTTCAAAAGATATCTTTTAGAATTTTTCTTTACAAGATATCTTTTTAACTTTAAAAGATATCTTGTAAGTTTAATAAGATATCTTATTTTATTTATAAGATATCTGATTTAAAACAAAATAGTAAGATATCTAATATATTTTAGCAGATATCTTATAAGTTTTATAAGATATCTTGTTAAGTATTTCATATAGATTATATAAATTCTGTGAAAAAATATCTTTAATCACGCTTTTTTTGTATAAAATAGCACCAAGCAACCACGTATCCTTATTGTCTGATGTACCCTACACTAATTCATAGCGTTTCGGCTTTGTAGTTAATCTAGGTCTGCTTTTTTAAATGTCTTAATTATTATTTGACTTTTGCTAAAGTAAAAGATTTGCATAAATTTCTGTATTCTTTTATATACGGAATGATAGACTTGTCAAAAATCTGTTACACGTGTCATGTAATTGCAATAGATGTCAATGCACAGTGTGTCAATGTTTCAAAAGATCTTTCTTAATAAATTGTATACACATTGGCTGTTGCGTAAGAAAGTTTGACCTGTCTTGAACTAATATATCAGACAGGATTAATACGCTGATTAATTTGACATTCTAAGTAGTCTCGATTAATTAAAATAACCTTGAACGTGTTGAATATTTCGTTACGGTCTTTTATGTAATTAGTGTTTCTAAAACATCGTATTGTATCTCCTTTAATGAAACCTGCAAAAAACGTAGATGCTTTAACAACTATTTATATTCCAATACGGAAAAGATTTTTTTTTCAAATCAGGAATCCCATCTGCTTATAAATATATGTAATTTGAATTGTGTGCAATTTGGAAAAAATGTTATAATTTTTCTTAGAGCATCGTGTCTTTATCGGAGTTAAAATTCGGTCTTTAGAGACAAATCTATTTGATATAGTACATAATATATATGCCATTTCCCGGACCTTGTTTATTAATTCTCTTTTCGGTATGATTACAATTGGCACTCGGTATAGATTTTATCTCTTTCGCTAGAAAAACGCACTGCTTGGCTTTAATACTTTTTCTTCTATTGTTACAAAATTCCAGCAGATTTTTTCTGAAACCTAGAACATTGTCTTCCGATGAACCGTCTTGTCTATTTATTAAATGTTAGACTAATACAGAACAATTCTACATGCTTGTACGAGAAGTCACGTGTCTAGATACATGTGGTTAGATCAAACTGTAATAATTGACATATGTATTATAATAATTAAAGTCGGGTCCATCGAACAACAGGGATACGTGGATGCTTGGTGCTATTTTATACAAAAAAAAATAATAGAAGATATCTTATTAACTTTATGAGATATCTTGTTTGTTTAAAAAGATATCTTATTAAGTTTATAAGATATCTTATAAAATTATGATTTACAAGATATCTTTTAAAGCTTATAAGATATCTTATAAAATATATAAGATATCTTATAAAGTTATAAAGATATCTTATAATTTTTTATTTAACAAGATATCTTATTTGTTTTATAAGATATCTTAAACAGTTAAAAAGATATCTTATAAACTTAAAAAGATATCTTATAAACTTCATAAGATATCTTATAAATCAAAATTATATAAGATATCTCATAAACTTAAAGAGATATCTTATAAAATTTATAAGATATCTGTTAAGCTTTTTAAGATATCTTTTTAACATTATAGGATATCTCTTTAACTTTTTAAGATATCTTATAAAACAAATAAGATATCTTTGTAAAAATATAAGATATCTTGTTTTGTGAATAAATATAAAAACGGCTTGCCATAATGACCTTCCATACACCATTCCTATGAAGATTGGTTGAATTTGCTTCGGTGGTTTTAGAGCAAAAGATGAAAATGTGATTTTTTTCATATGGTCCAATGTTAAACCTAAGTTCCCAACTGGCGGTGATGTTTTTTTTGCCTGATCGGAACAGATAGAGCAATCTTTGTAAAGGATCTTCCAAGTATCATCCTTGTTAAGTTTTGTTGAATTTGCTTCAGGGGTTTCAGAGGAGAAGATAAAAATGTGAAAAAGTTTAACAGGAGAACGATGGATGGATGGATGGACGACGGACGGCTGATGGATGACGGACGACAAGTGACGGCAATAGCTCACACTGACCCTTTGGGTAAGGTGAGCTCAAGATGTTGTTTTATATGAAATATGTAGTGAACAAGTTTATAAGTGTAGCCATATGTCCCCAGCCGCACAAGAAACTTAAAAACCCACATGTTAGAAAATGTAGAAGTAACTAGCTTCCAGTGTTGTACTGATTAAAAAAATGTGATAAACATAGCAATAAAATTAACACAAGTGTAGACACAGAAATGTCTCGCCTGTATATGCATATCTTTACCAAAATAATTAGTCATGGCTACATGACAGATGCCAGACTGGCATGTGCACACCTAGATGTAACAGTAGACCATATATGATGCCTGTAAGTGTTCTAGTTAAAGAGAAATGATCAAAGTTAATGAACCATGAAATTGAGGTCAGGACTACCTGACATGCGCCAGACTGGCATGCACCAACCTAGATGTAGCAACAGACCAAATATGATGACTCTAGGTATCATAGCTACAGAGAAATAAGCATTGAAGTAAAGAAATGTTCAGAGTCAATGAACCATGAAATTGAGGTCAAGGCTACATGACAGATGTCAGACTGGCATGTGCCTACCTTGATGTAACAGTAGACCAAATATGATGACTGCAAGTGTTCTAGTTGAAAAGAAATGATCAAAGTCAATGAACCATGAAATTGAGGTCAAGGCTAAATGACAGGTGTCAGACTGGCATGCATCCATCTAGATGCAGCAATAGACTAAATATGATGACTCTAGGTATCATAGCTACAGAGAAATAAGTGTTAAAGCAAAGAAATTTTCAAAGTCAATGAACCATGAAATTGAGGTCAAGGCTACATGACAGGTGTCAGAATGGCATGCACCCACGTAGATGTAGCAATAGACCAAATATGATGACTCTAGGTATCATAGCTACAGAGAAATAACTGTTAAAGTAAAGAAATGTTCAAAGTCAATGAACCATGAAATTGAGGTCAAGGCTACATGAAAGGTGTCAGACTGGCAGGCACCCACCAAGATGTAACAATAGACAAAATATAGTATGTCTATATATTACAGTGTCTCAGAAATTGACTTGAATGTAAAACTATGTCGCAAAATTTACAAAGTCACTGAACAGTGCAAATGAGGTCGAGATCAAATGACAAGTGGCAGACTGGCATGCACCTACTAAGATACATCAATACACTAAATATAATGGATCTATGTATTACATATCCAGAGAAATCAACTTGAATGTGAAACTATGTTGCAATTTTTATGAAGTCATTGAACCATGAAGACAAGGTCAAAGTCATCTGAAACATGTGATGCTGGAAAGCTTACACCATCAGCTACCTGTGGACAAAAGATGTTGCATATAAGTAATATACATTAAAAGTTATTAAGGTTTTATTAAAGTTTACGACGCCGCCGCCGGAGAGTAACACCTATGTCTCGCTTTCAGCGACTTTCGTCGCAGGCGAGACAAAAAGCATTTAAGATGTATCATTTAGTTTCTATTTTACACAAATTCCTGACATCAAAACATGTAGGAGAATAGTTTTTTGAAAATTTCAGTGCTCTTGTCTGGTTTCAATAGTAACCAAGCACTCCACATTCCATTACAACCAATTTACATCACCTTTAAAAAAGGAAAAATTGGGCAGGGGGTCCCTGATACATGCTAGCGCTGCTGAAATCGTGAAAAAAAATATGAAAAAAAAACTTTTTCTACATTTTCAGTGATCTTGTTTGGTTTCCATGTCAACCAAAAGCTCCACTATCCATTACAATCCATATCAGACTACCATTAAAAAAAAATTTGGGCAGGGGCTCCCCTTATAATCTAGGTAACACATATTGCTAAAATCCAACATTTTTGGTCCTCCTTTCAAAAAAAATTGGGCAAGGGTTCGATCCCTTACAATTTAGTTAATACATACTGATTAAATCATAAAAAATACTTTTTTGTAAAAATTCACTTTTCTGGCTTTGTTTCCATGGCAACAAAAAGCTCCACTTTCAATTACAATCCATTTCAGACCTCAATTGGAAAAAAATTTGGGCAGGGGTTCCCCTTATAATTAAGGATATATATTACTGAAATTAATCATGCTGAGTCCCATTTTCAAAAAAAAAGGGCAGGGGGTCCTCTTATAAACTAGTCAATGCATATTGATGAAATTTTTAAAAAAAATATGAAGCAGAATACTTTTTTTCTAAAATTTCAGATTTCTTGTTTAGTTTCCATGGTAACCGAAAGCTCCACTATCAATAAAACCCATTTCAGACCACACTTCCAAAAAAATTTGGGCAGGGGTTCCACTTACAATTTAAGTAATACATATTGCTGAAATCAAACATTCCAAGCCCCCCTTACAAAATATATTTGGGACAGGGTTTCCCCTTATAATCAAATTAATATAGTAAAAAAAAAATCTAGCAGAATACATTTTTTTTCTAAAATTTAAGTCTTCTGGTTTGGTTTCTGTTGCAAAAAAGCTCCACTATCCATTATAGAAAAAAGAAGGGAAACAGCTAGGGAATTGTCAAAGAGACAACGACCCAAAGGGGAGTAATAACAACTCAAAGCCACCATAAGATCTTCAATGAATGGTGAGAAAACCCCACATCCAACGGCAGGTCGGAGTCATCCCATTTCAGACCACCATTCCAAAAAAAATTTGGGCAGGGGTTCCCCCCTATAATTTAAGTAATACATATATTGCTGAAATCAAAACATGTTTTAAAAAAAAGCTATCACTAAATAGAATCCTCAAAAATAATAAGACTTTGAGAGTTTCAGGAAATTTACCAAAATTAGAATTTTTTCTTATCCTAAGATTTTTTTTTATTAAACTCCATCATTCTGTGAAGTTTTGACAACTTTGCGAAAGAAATAGTGATTAAGTTTATTACCTTCCTTTGGTTTTATTACCTCCTTTTTCAAAATCATGACTTTTCATTAAATCTCATTGTTTTGTCAAAGACATCCCAAAAAAGTGTCTTGATGTACATATTTAAGCTAATTTGATGTATTGTACATGTTCTAGCAATAAAAGGGACAGTTTCATTCAAAAAATAAAACTTGTTGCCATTTTTATTATTAATAATACCAAATATGAGATTTTATGCCTACTATCCTGCTTTTAATTTCAATCATGTTAAATGTTAATTATTCAAAAAGCTTCAGTCTGGTATTACCCAAATAAATCCCTATGATCTAGTACAAATGGTGACTACACGTGTCCACAAAAGAATGACACACAGAGTGACGTACGGACGGACACACGGACGCAGACCATAACTAGGTCCCATTGTCGTGGTGCGGCAGGGGACAAAAAACTTGGAGACCAAATACTTTTTGAAAATCTCTGTAATGATACTTACTGTGTTGGAAGAGGTTGCAAACTGAATGTTATAGTTTTTAGTAAACTTTCATAGTTTTGACAGTTGTATGACAATTTGTTTGAATATTAATGCCAAGCATGTCAAGTTTTTTTTTAATATTGAGAGCATTATGAAAATTGGTTCAGAAATGAATTCTCAATAATTTTTCAAACTGTGACCATTTTATATAAAATTCAAAGGAAAATGTTTAAATATTCAAATATTTTTGGCATGTCAAAGACCTATATACCGGTATATTTTGCATTGTATAAAAAGCAAATTTGATCTTGTGATGTGTAATTTGATATCTACAGTTATAAGCACTTTGCGCTTTAAATCAGATAAAAATTTCAATTGAACACCATTGTTGAATTATATGATATTTATAAATGAAAATTTACCTTAAATGGCGTCTGCACAGTCAATTGAGAGTGGACAGTTTTCAATAAAATGCCAATTATGTGAAAGCGAAACAAAAATTCAATGGAAATGTCTGGACTGTGATTTACTGATGTGTGAAACTTGTAAAGAAAAGATACATCCAAAGTTTAAAAAGGCTTCACAACATAAAATTTTACCGACCAAGGATGTAGGTAGAAATTTTAAAGAAAGTCAGAGAGATTTTAGTGAAATTATATGTAAAGAGCACAATACTCAGGCATGTGTCATGTTCTGCAAGCCATGTGACCAGCTAGTTTGCCCAACTTGTATAGCCAGGGTCCATAAAAAACATGATCTTCTTGTTATTGAGGAAGCATTTGAGATAAAATTAAATAATCTTGAAATAACAAAGGTTCTGATTGAAGATGACCACGAAAGCTTAACAAAGGATTTAAAAGCATTGGATGAAATGAAAGCAGTAGAACTTTCTACAGTTGACCAGACTATACAATATATTTTACTGCAAAAACAGCATTTTAACGATGAAGCTGATAAATATGCAAGAAACTTTATGCAGCAAGTAGATGACCAATGGAAAATTACTGAACAATTTATTGACATAGAAAGAAATAGAATTTGTGAATTGCAACAAAAACTTAAAGAGAAAGCTTCAAAAATAGATACCATAAAGAATCAAGATACTGAGACTTTCATTAATGAAGCTATCACTATAGAAAAATTCAAAGTAGATATGGAACCAGTCATATTTCCAGAATGTGGTAGAGAAGAGTTCCTACCAGGGGAAATAACTCAAAATAATTTTGGTCTCCTCCAGAATAGCATGAATTTGAAGGAAAATTTGACTGACTGCAAACTTTCAGCAGTTAAAGAAATTAACACCAAATTAAAAATAATTACTGGCATTGTTCTGGTTTCAGACATTGTAATGTGGATTTTTGATCATCACAGTTCAAAGATTCAGAAGATAAAAGTAGAAGGAAATCAAATAAAAATATTAGAAAGCTATGATGAAGATGTTTATGGCATGGCACTAACAATGCAAAATGAGCTGATTATTTCTGTAAACAATGGCAAAATTAAAATACTTGGGGCTGGACAATCAAGATTTGCTTCATTCGAATATGAGGTGGAACCATTTTTTGCAAAAGCTATACATGTCACAAAAACAAACAACATAATATTTGGGGCCTGCAAGACAGAAAACAATTTGTATATAACTGGCGGAGGTATTGTTATAGTTAAAGACATGCAGGGTAATGAAAAAGCATTTTATGAAATTGACAAATATGGCAAAGCCTTATTCACTGTTCCAAAAAGCATTACTAGCACAAAACGAGAAATCATTGCGGTAGTGGACAAAATATCTATCAATGATCATGGTAGAATTGTTATACTAGACAACAGTAACACAAGCTTCTATAAAGGGCACCCTGATATCAATTCAAAAAACCATCAATTTAAACCAGAGGCAGTACAAGCTACAAGGGCAGATAACCTGGTTGTATCAGACAAATACAACAACACGTTACATATTCTGGACTGTTTTGGGAATCTTCTAGCATACCATAATACCATGGAAGCTGGAATAACAGGTCCTACTTCTCTTGGATTTATCAAACCAGGAAATTTTTATATAGGATGTTCAACTCCAAAAATGTCTTCTGACAAGGCCAAGATATATGAAGTTGTAATGCCTGAATGTTGAAAATTTAATAAATGCATTTGTCTCTACACATTCTATTAGTATTTACAACTGAAATTTTATGTTGCTTGTTCTCTTACAATGCTTAGAGATTTCTTTTATATGTGGGTACATGTACCAGTTCTCATGGATTTGGAAAGCAATATGCCCATTCATTGATTCTTGAATTTGTGGTTTCATATCTCTAACATATTAATAATTTTTATTGGTAATTAATATGTGGTTCGTCCTAATTTTCAATTTTCAGCATTCAAGTAATTCCATTCAGTCACATTCACAGCATTTTATCCTGAATACAATTCATGCCTATTTGAGTTTTACTTTATAAAAATATTCTAGGCTATAATGTAAGAAATTTTACACTGATACAATTGAAAAGGTTTTCTGAGAAAATGGAAAAAGCGTTTGTAAAATATTTTCCTGCCCGTGAAACGAGGAAGATGAGAAAAATTTCTGGTATTTTGTAAAATCCAGAAAAAGATAATAAAATGCAACAAAAAAAATGAGGTGCATATATTCAGTGTATAAATAGACCCTGCAAAGTTTCAGACCTCTTTGTTAAAAGCTATGAGACGAATTGATTGTACAAAATGGGTGCCAAGCTGATAAATGACCAAGTTCAACTAGCTTTTTGTCAATCAAAAAAAAAAAATATATTGAACCAAATTATGCAACCAATCTGTCCCACCTGTAAATTTTTTAAAAGCTTTATGTTTTTTATTTCTATTTCTGAAAGCTTAAAAGGTGTTATCAAAAATTTCATACATGTGCAGATTCAGCCTTTGAAAAGGGGTGTGTCAATATATAGGGTTCAAGAGAAAAACATAGGCAATCAACAATTACAAAGTTTGCCTCATTTTGGCATATGGTCACAATAACATTGCTTTCCCTTGATGCTAACTTAACATTAGAGATGGATGCATATGTTAATTTACATTAACATACAAAACACAGTAATTGATGTAAAATTGAATGCTATGTCAATCAAGCAAAACTTGGTGAAAATGACCAAACTTTGCCTAGATATTGATGAACCATCCCTGATGCATGCATATACAAGGTTAGATGATCCTACAATGTACAGTAACTCCGATATGAACTCTTTGGAGGAATGTATCAAAGTCAATGAAGCATAAAATGAAGATCAAAATGACCAAGCTTGGCCCAGATGCTAATGCATAATCAGAGATGCATACATACGCAAGGTTAGATAATCCTACCATGTGAAGTGACTGAGATCTGAACTCTTCTGAGGAATTGAATGTAAGTTGACCAAGCGGAATATGTAGGTCAAAGTGATCCAATTTGGCCTGGATGCTGATGTCCCATCCAAGATACATGCATCTGCAAGGTAAGAAAGCAATACGATGTACAGTGACTGAGATCTGAATGCAAGTCAATCAAGTTAAAAATGTAGGTCAAATTAACCAAATTTTACGTGGATGTTGATGTGCCATCCGAGATGCAGGCATATGCAAAGTTAGATGATCCTACCATATACAGTGATCAAGTTCTGAATGCAAGTCAATCAAGCAGAAACTGTAGGTCAAATTGACCCAATTTGGCCTGGATGCTGATGTACCATATACAGTGACAGAGATCTGAACTAGTCTGAAAACTTGAATGTAAGTCAATCAAGCAGAAAAAGTAGGTCAAATTGACTCAATTTGGCCTGGATGCTAATGTACCATCCCAGATGCATGTATATGCGAAGTTTGATGATCCTACTATGCATAGTGACTTAGATCTGAACTTGTAGGAAAACTTGAATGTAAGTCAATCAAGCAGAAAATATACTGGTAGGTCAAATTGACCCCAATTTAGCCTGGATGCTAAAGAACCATCTGAAATGCAATCATATGTAAGGTTAGATGATACTGCTATTAACAGTGACTGATATATGAACTTAAATGTAAATTTGAATGAAAGACATTCAAGCAGAAAATATAGGTCAGAGAGACCTAATTTTTTTTTGGAGGCTGTGAGTTAACCCAAGATGCACCTGTGAGCAAAGTTCGATGAGACTAGCATTCAAAATACCCAAATATACACCTAATTGAGGATGCAGATGTGGACACAGATGTGGGACACAGGGGCTACTCCATTAGCCATTAGTCCCCCTCAACTTGGTTAAAGCAAACTTAAAAGGGGGTACCAGGCTGTTTGCACCTGTCCTAAGTCATGAAATTTATTATGCCTTTGACAAATGTGTCTTGTCTGTTTTCTACTTACTTCACTTGTCTAGAATGGTGTTTATTTCGCTGAACTTGATTACTCTTTATTTAGAGGGTCGACTCTGACATGCCTTTGGGTGTGGGGTTTCCTCAACATTCATTGAAGATCTTATTGTGGCTTTGAGTTGTTATGACTCCCCTTTGAGTCGTTGTCTCTTTGACAAATTCCGGGTCTCCATTCTTTTTTTCTACTTTTACCATTTTGTTTGGCACATGTTGATTTTCTCAATAAAATCCATTCAAATTGTCTTGACACTCCTAGGTTGATGGCAAATGCAGTTATAAAGTATACAACATCAAAAATCTTTATATTTGTATAAGATAAGAATTTTTTCTATGTACCGGTACTAATAGAATATGCCCTGGATAAGCAGTAACCTCAAAACTCTGGAATTAAAATGAATACTGTACATTTTGATTTATATACATGTATATACATTTGCATTTTGTTCAAATATAAGAAAATTAAATGCTAACAAGAAGTTTATTATATGTATTTAATTCAAATTTCAAGAAAGCATGAATGTGTATTTAAATGTTGAAATATCTTTACCTAGAATATTCTAAAAATAAAAATTTAATCAATACTATTTTTAAAAGTTCTGTTGATCATGCAGGTATATCAAGAAATATTTCAATAAAATCAATATGGAATAAAACTACAATTTGATAAGGGTTTTTGAAGATAAGTATGTACAGTAATTCATTACACTCACAGATATTTATAGGCTTTTTAATTTGCACATGAATCCAAGATACTGTGAAATAAACAAGCATTTAAAATATACATTTAAGGTAGATCGGTAGTCTTCCGCCATTTTGAATCCGTTATTTATGTTGTTGTGGTATTATCTGCTTTTTGAATATGCAAATATTTTTATTTTTAATAAATCAATCAATATTATATTCA
>MJUU01057501.1:13836-25936 GCA_002080025.1 Modiolus philippinarum | reverse complement strand
ATGAATACTAGTAAATCCAGTGGCTCTGGCAATTTTCACAAAGCCCCAGCTCTATGAAGAAAAATGTCTTAGAATCGAAAAATACCTAAGTTGGGAAACTCACAGTTATCAACCTTTCATTACAATTAAATGTAGTAAATATAAAAGTCTATATACATTTTTTTACATTTAAAGAGGTGTTTTGGTGCTGATGCAAACAACGCTTTTGCTATTTAAAAATTTATATTGCCTATCCCAATTTATGTCAATTTGTTATAATATGTCAATGAAACCTCAACGAGTACACAGAAATGAATCGAGCAGACCATCAGGTAAATGAATTAAGTTTGAATTTCAGCGGACTATTAACGCTATGAAACATCTTATACGTGATTTTTGCATGCAGACATATATGTTTCAATACTTCAGTTTTGCAAACACGTGACATGTATTTTGTTTTTTTTTCTTTCTACTGATTTGTTAAAGACAATGGATTATTACAACAAATACACAAAAAACGGCTAGACCAATGACTAATATTATACCATCAAATTATGGATTCATAATAAAAAATGATCTTTCAATTTCAACACTATATGTTTTTGATCAGATAAAAAATGTTCTACTTACTTAAACATCTCCAACCCCGGTACTCTAAGAGTGATATGTTGTCTTTTGTCACTGTCATCTAGAATCAGCTGATTAGGTTTAGAATATAGGTGACCTTTTTTCTGGCACCAGAACACATGCGTCTATCGTCTTTTACATGATAGCAAAAAAATGATAATAAACAATAATGAATACTAATGCCTTTATTGATAGCTCCTTCACATTACCTGATATTTTTTTTAATAGATAAGCTTGATGTTGTGTTAATATAGCTGCAATATTTGTCACTGGACGTAATATTTTAACTAATCAATCAATCATAACCTGAGAATGTGTATCTAATATTCTAACGATTTATTTTATATTTTTTTGCATTATAACGGATTTCTTTACACTTTATTGAAGTCAAAATATATTGTAATGCATTCCAGGTGTTCAGGCGCCGGTGCAAATAATTCCTCTGCTCTGTAAAAATTGATTTTAGCCAATTCCAAATCATTAGGGGCAGACAGGGATATCTTTCTCCTGTCCCTTTTTCCTCTCTCCCACTCTTTTATTACTCTTTCATCCCTTTCTATCGGTCTCCCTTTTTTGTTTCTTTCCTTCTTCTTTTTTCTCCTGTCCCTTTTGCTCGCCACTTGCTCTTTTCTCCCACCCTATCTCCTTCCCCTAAACATTTCTCCCAGCTGTTTCTTTACCCTGCCACCCTTATTTATGTCGATTCGTAAAAAATGCTCATGAAACCTAAATGAGTACACCGAAATCAATCGAACGGACCGAAAGTAAATGAATATTGTTGTTTTTGAGTCTAAAACATCATAAACGTGATCTTTCAAAAAAGACGCTTGTGCCAAGCATGCAGACGTACAATATTCCAGCTTAACAAACCCTTGACAGGTACTTTGAGGGTTTTTACACTATTGATTTGTTTACGGGCAAGAAAATGAAAGGGACAAACAAAAAAGCCAAAATTTATACAGACAAAATTGTCAAACCAAATAATTTAACATTACTATGAGGTCAGAAAATAAACCTGTCAATTCAAATATTTGTTCTAGTATTTACTCTCTGTTGGTCGCCGAAACATGAACCGAACATGTGAAAAGAAATTACGAAAATGCAGAGCCATGTTACACTATTGACCAAGTGCAAATCGATGGGATCATTTTCAAATCTAAACAATAGATGCGATTCCGATAAAGGAATTATTACTGTCATGAAATCAATAATGCTTACGAGAGTAATGATGACATTTTCAACTATAGCATATATTGTGTTGACTATCATAATGATCTCGTCGATTCGCACTTGGTCGAAAGTGTGTTAGCTCTGCGTAACATAACATTTTTTTTTTCAATAGAAATTCATTGATATTCATGACGCGGATCCAAAATCCTCTGTGTTTTGTTTTGAGGCATGATTTGGGAAATGAAAACTACTATTTGTTTTTGCTGGTTTGCTCGTACATTTAACTGACCTTTCCATGACAACATAAGCTACATATATATGATACATTTTATTGCATTTAAAAAACTGATACCAAGATTTTTGAGACATAATTTCCGTTACTCTCCATTTACGCTTTTGGATACGCAAATAAGTATATGTCTTTGTATACGTCTTAGATGGAAACTATCTAAAAGTAAGGTTATACGCTTTCATTAAAGATTTCGACTCAATCCTTTTTTGGATATGTATAGAAATATTAATTTTATTTGCGTTTTACGAATTTATCGTTATCATTCGGCATCTTTCGGTGTCCGTTCTTCTCTTAAAACATAGGGAAAATTTTAAGGGAACTCGATATGAATCTCAGGGTATCTGATTTTAAAATTGTGTACGAAGAGTCCAAAGACCAAGCAGTATTTTGAAAATATAAAACATACTGGTAAAATGCTGTTTTTGACAAATAACTCAAAAGCTGTTAGATAAAACATACCCGGGGAAATTATAAGCACAATAAGATTTGCCACTCTGTGATTTAAATATTTGAAATTTAATGTCTTTATAAGAAATAATCCCCCCTTAAAATGCCGAGGTTTCATTCCGTATATTGCATTCATTATATGTTCTTAAAATTGTATTTTGCCTCTTAGTAAATTATTCTTTTCTTTCTACTTTTTACTAGTTATGTCGCCAAAGACGACGTCGGGTGACATGTTGTTATTCTACGTTTCTTCTTATGAAGTGGATACTCATTATCTTTGCTGTAGATCTTATTATTATTAAGTCTCACAAACGAAATTTTGGGAGACTTATTGTTTTTACTGGGTTTCTTATTATGTCGCCCAGACGTAGTCGGGACAGCATATTGCTTTCGTCTGAAAAAGTTTGTGCGGCCGCGTTCTCAGAGATGCTTTGACAGAATAAATTCATATTTGGCACAAACCTTGATCACCATTAGTAGATGTGTATTCAACATTTTTTTTTTCAAAATGGCAGTTATTTTTAAAATGGCTGCCAATAAATATTTTTGTGCCAAATTTCAAAAATGTACTTTCAAACACTCAGCGTCAATGATCTCTTAAACCGCTTGAAAGACTTTCATAAAACTACTATAGAAACGTTCAGTATGAATAGTGGATTGAATCTATCCAAAACTAAAACGTCAAAATGGCCGATCAATATGCAGTGTGGTCTGATTGAAAAAAAATTAATGTGAATTTTCTCTGTTGCCATTTGTATGAATAATTTCATATTTAGTCATCCAATTTTCCGATTCAAAATGGCCGACAATTTCAAGATGGCCGCCAGTTATTTTTAAAAACTGTTAATCACTTATCTCACAAATACCTTGACAGATTTCATAAAACTTGGTAGAGATGTTTAAAATGATATTACCACGGAATCGGTACCCCAAAATTCAAAATGGCCGCTATTTTCAAGATGGCCGCCAAAAACGCGTAAAAATTTCCACTTTATTCAATATCTTAGCAACTGCTTTACAGAAATTGATCATATAATAGTTTAAGATTTTAGTAAGACGGGGGAAGGAGTATATGAAGAAACATCTCCTAGACGACCGCTTTTATTATGTCGCCCCACACGTAGTCGGGACGACATATTGTTATTGGTCTGAAAAAGTTTGTCCGGCCGAGTTCTCAGAGATGCCTGGACATAATCAGTTCATATTTGGCACAAAGCTGGATCACCATGAGTAGATGTGGATTCAACTTTTTTTTTCAAAATGGCCGTTATTTTCAAAATGGCTGGCAATAAACGCTCTTTTGCCAAATTTCAATATTGTACATTCAAACACTCAGCGTCAATTATCACTTAAACAGCTGGAAGGACTTTCAAAAAAGCTACTATAGAAACGTTCAGTATGAATAGTGGATAAAATCTATCCAAAAAATAAAATGTCAAAATGGCAGCCGTTTTCAAGATGGCCGACAAATACGCAGTGCTGTCTGATTGAAAAAAACTATCTGAATTTTCTCTGTTGCCATTTGTATGAATAATTTCATATTTTTTTTGTAATTTTTTATTTTTTAAAGCTTGTGATTATATAATGTATAAATATGTATATATATCAAAGTAATAATATAATAATATGAAGAGCTTCTTTTTTAAATAAAAAGTAGAAAATTAATTATACATATACCGTGTGAAAAAAGGAGATAAAAAGCTGGTATAAGATCAATTTTAAAGAAACAAAAACAAAAATTATTATAACAATAGACACATAGAGGAGTATTAATTCTCTCATGCTAAATAGATTCTTTCTAACTCAATCATACTCGCAATCATATTATATACAGATAGTACATAGAAAGTATCCTGGGGAGCATACATCCCACTGTCCAATTGTGATATGCCCCAAGTTAGTTAACAATCAATTGCATTCAACACACACACATACACATGCAAATCATTCTCTTACATTCATAATAATCTACACCTCTATGCATCATTCCAAATATTTTCTAATATTTGCCACTTATTTTCAATCAACATTCCAACTGCAGGAGATTTGTACCATGTTACTGACATTTTTTCTATTTCAAAAGTGTTTTTCAATAAAAGAATTAAACACCCTATGTATGGCCTAGACATATTATATCTGCAAGAATTAATGTAATATTTTACAACAATAATAAGAAAATTAATCGCTAAGCTGAATGTGTCTGAACCAAACAGAATGTCCTTGGGACTAAATTTCACAGAAAGTGCACATTTGTTTTTAAGCATTTCCTCCAATTCAAGCCAAATATTCCTAATAAATTGACATTCACAAAATAGATGTAGAATAGTTTCCTTTGTCTCAGTACAAAAACTGCATAAGTGGGATTCCTTTATTCTAAATTTATACAACTTACCATTTGTACTTAAAATTCTATGGAGAATCTTATACTGAAAATTGATGAATCTGTTATTCTTTGTAATCTGAAATGGTCGCTGATAGATAACATCCCAATCCAAAATTTCAATACCCAATTCCTCACACCATTTTATTTGTTGTTTAACTGGTGACTCCGAATTCATTGACAAATACTTATTATAAAAAAATTTACATGACTTTGCATTTCCTTTAACTATTGAGTACAAATCATTTGTTATTTCAATTAATTTTGAAGAACCTTCTATTAAATTTTTCCAATTTTTGGTATGGCGTGTAGGATTGAATAATATTGAAGAAAATTGCTCTGAATATTAAACTGTATTTCAAACTCTTCATATGACATAAAATCCATGTTTTCTTTTAGAAGATCATTAATAAAAAATATCCCAGCCTCAACCCATTTTTGAAAAAATAAAGTTCTATTATTGATTTTAATAGATTCATTGAACCATATGGACTGGCTCAAAATACTATCAGCTGTATCCGGTGTCTTACAACATAAACTACTCCAGTTTAAAAATATATCCCTCCACAAAGTATTAAATTTATATGCAACAGTCTTAATTCCATTTGATGTCATTAACCAAATTTTATCCCCACCATATTTGATGTATTGATCAATAATAAGAGTTTTCCATGGTGACATATTTAAAGGGTCAAGTAGTTTGTTTACCCATGACATTTTCAGTGCCTTACAAAAAGATTCTAAACGTGGCATTTTTAGACCTCCAGTATCATATAATAATTTCATATTTGGTCAAAAGCTTAATTATGACGAGTACTAGTACTATATATTTTGTTCGATGAACCCATACTCTTATCCTACAGTCTAGAGCCTTAAAAACTCCTCCTGAACTGTAGTCTTGATAAGGGGAGCTATAGGCCTCAAGAGACTTCTACATTAAGGAAATTATTATAAGTTTTATCTTTAATGGAATTTTCTAATTTCGCGGGTATGTTAAGGCTGTTCAGTGAAATCTTGCCCGAAAATATTGGAATAAAGAACCAAATAAAGTAACATTATCGGAATATTGCACACCCTATATATTTCTAACATTGTTTTGTGTTTCAACTTTGTTAAACACTTTCACCAGATTTTCACACTAAAAATAACTTCGAAACCCCCAGGGATTAATCACGTGACTGCAAAATGTCTATTTTTAAAATGTGAAGAATATTTCTGAAAAGTTCCACAGTATACACTGGATCAATTCATTTAATTTTGGTCTTGTTGGAAAGAGAAAAGTGCAATGTATATGAAAACTGCTATCCGCCTGTTGACATTTTACCCTAAATGTCAAAAAAAATGAAGAAGACGATGAAATGGGTCTTCCTAAACGTTTGTTGTGCGTTAAATCGTACACAGATCATGAAAGAGTGTAAATAACGTAAGCGGATAGCAGTTTCAAAAATCTATTGGTGATGAGCAATAAAATAAACCTAATTCCAACCATAAATAGTGTCCCTATACTCTGGAACGTTTGCGTTGAAAATGCACTGGTCTTATTTTTTTAATAACGCCATTGTTTACAAACGTTCAAGCGACGTCAATATACGGGATTCCACAGGGGGATTCCCATGTCGTCTGCATCAAGTACGTGCATTCCTCTGGCCTCGGATAGTAATTTCACAGCGTGATCGACTTTTAAATGGAACATTTTATCCATAATTGTCCATCTTGTGACCCGTTATGATACTATGATACGCCATAGATTTAAATGTGTGTGGACAAAAGGGCAGACAAGCTAGACAGTAAACAGTAGACTTATTTCCACGTTTATAAGTACAGAGGGGGTTCCTGAAGTAGCATCTTTCTTTCTTTAGAATTATTTTTAATTTCATGTAGGTTTAAGGCTGATATTGACAAAAGTAGTCTGGGACCCCAGTATTTTTCAAAAGACTTGATCCGACCTGGGACTAATATAAGTCCAGTCAGAGTCTGGCGGTGTCAGTTCTGTCATAACCCTCACTTGGTCCGCGCGAGACTTGTGCCTAGCTTCCAAATCTGTGGTTGGCAAATCTCACACAAAGCAATTTTCAAAACTTGACAGGTCTGCCGAATGAGTAAATTGTTAAATTGTCAGAATTGTCCATTCAAAGTATATTGTTGTCTTTTTCCCAAATTGATGAGGTGCACGAATATACAACATCAACCGTTGACCGAGCCAACACCAATATACAATATAAATCAGATAGGCCTGAAGTAAAATGTCATTCATTGCCTCTTCAAATTGTATATATATTTACAGGAGGGGGTGGGGTAGACATGACGAAAATAACTGTCAAGGACAAGTAACAAGTGAAGACCCTAAAAGATGTCTCGCCCATCCCTGCTGGCCTCCAAACTGATGTGAAATTTAAGTGAACTAATCAGAAAAGTGAACATATTCACTAGACTGTGAAATTGAGGTCAAGGACAAAAATTACCTGCCAGACTGACATGTACTACCGAAGACCAACCTACATACCAAATATTATCAGCCTACCACTTCTAGTTATTGAGAAATGGACTTAAGCAGAAAAAATTAACGTGGCCACTAGACTGTGAAATTGAGGTCAAGGACAAAAGTCACCTGCCAGACTGACATGTACTACCCAAGACCAACCTACATACCAAATATTATCAACCTACCGCTTCTAGTTACTGAGAAATGGACTTAAGCAGAAAAACTTAACGTGGCCTCTACCCAACATGAAATTGAGGTCAAGGTCACATGACATTATGTCTGCCAGGTAGGACTCGATTAGTACTATCACTGGAACAAATATGATGTTCCTACATCAAAGGGTTTTCAAAATATGCTGTATTTAGTAAAAGTTAACTTGGTCGACGTCGACTTTGCACGCCTTTGTCTCGCTTTCCGCGACTTTTGTCGCGGACGAGACAAAAATTAGGTCGTTATAAACTTTCTGTGAGGTATTTGAGAAGAAAAGCTCTATACATGTATATATAGTTAATGTTTCTGTATGTAAAAATGTAAGTTTATCTTTATTATTTTTTTTCTTTTTTTATTTTAGCACTATAAATCCTACCTTCTTTGTAAAGAAAAAATATTTTATTTGTCACTCTAAGCTGTTACGCAAATATTTTTTCTAAAAATACCTTCCCCTCATTATTCTTTTTGTAAGCTAGTGCATAGACCTCATGTATATAAATCTGTTAAATCAGGATTGACCTGTTATCAAGTAGTATTTCAAGTACATGTACCATATACATGATATACATGTATTACCACAACATGAAGAGTGTTTTACCAGCAGACTAGGCTCCTTTAGCTAGCCGGCAGTTAAGAGAGGAGCACGCCTTGATCCATCTTTCAAAATTACGTTTGCCATTTTCTCTCTTTTAAAGATTGTGTAATGGATAGATTGGCAAACGAGGAAAGGGGGGATTCTAAAAATCGTAAATCCAATATCATGGCAATTAATGACCACATCCAACACAAATTCAAAGGGTATACTGTTATACGTATGACAAAGAAAAAACAAATAAACAACTAGAGAATGTGTCTGTAAGACACGGAAGCCCCACCAATAAATTTATCCCAACAGATTAACCCAAGTCAATCATTCATAAAATTAGTTCCCTGTTACAGAATTGTGATGAAATACAAAATCTTACTGAAGCCATTCAACCATAAAATGTAGGTCATAGATACACTTGTTGGTGAAATGTGTGGATCTCTTTTAGATGAATCTTGCAGTGAAATATCATGATGCTAGTTGAGAAATAGACTTACGGTAAACCCAAAACTTAACCAAAGTCACTGAAGCATAAAATGTAGGTCAAAGCAACCTAATTGTCAATAATTTGGGAAGTACTCATCAGGGTAATTAATTTGATGAAACAACATTGTCTTATAATGTGTAGTTGTTGAGAAATGGACTTTAACGCAAAATTTAACCAAAGTCAATGAAGCGTAAAATGTAGGTCAAAGCCACCTAATTGTCAAATATCTACCTACTGGCATACTTTTATTGTTCTACCTTTTACAGTTTTTAAGAAATGTACTTAAATGAACAGACGGATGAAGGACGGACAAGGGTAACACTTCATTGTATATACCCCTTCCACATTCATGGGCGGGGCATAAAAATGAACAAGACTGCCACATAACTAAAGCACTAGTTAGTAGTCTTCCTGTATTGGGTTTTATTTGTATATTTATTATACTATAGGGAAACAGGTCAGATAATGGGGAGGTTTGGGGTTTAACACTACCTGTGGTTTTTGCTAGTGCCGGTAGGCCCGGTACTAAGTCCGGCTGTCCTGAGTTTTTATCATTGTTTAAATGTGTCTGTTGTCTTGTTGGTGTTTTTCCTATTATCTAAATTTATGTAAATTCTGGGACCTAAGGATTAACTCCCTCCATCGTAGTTTTGTCCTTGGCTAGATTATTCAGCTTTCGTTTTGGTTTTGTGCATTATAAACATTTTTTTGAAATTATGGATTTCCTTTGTTTGGATTCTGGTGCTGCTGGTGAGGAATTGATTTCCGAGGTGGCCATACGGCTCGTTGGGGTTGTTGCAGTTTGAGTGAACATAAGTGTTGTGGTCTCATGTTCATTTATTCCATATCCTTTCGTAAAATATTTCCTGTGTAGATATATAGATCCCTGGCAGATTGTGGCATGTGATTGTAATTTTCAGCCATTGTACATGTGTGTTTCCTGTTATCCTCTGTGTTACAACATGTAGCTACATTGTACTTTTAAGTAATTCTAGTGAGCAGGTCAAAGTGACCTAATTCTTATCAGGAACCTTGTGACTATCAAAGATACATTGACACACAAAAGAATATTTCAATACCCATGCTCTTGTATCTAATTTTAACCTGAGTCACTCATGCATGAAATGAAGGTCAAAGTGACTCAATTCTTAACAGGAACCTCATAACTACCAAAGACAGATTGACTGACAAAATATTATTTCTGATTTTCTATTCCTGCACATGCTCTTGTATCTTAGATATGGAAATTAACACAAACGTTAACCAGAGACACTCATGCATGAACTATAGGTAAAAGTGACCTAATTCTTATCAGAAACTTTTTGACTATCAAAGACACATCAACTGACAAAAAGTTATTTCTAAACCTGCTATTCCATGTCTTGTATCTCAGATATACATGTACAAGTAAACATAATCTTAAACAAGAGTCACTCATGCATGAAATGTAAATCAAAGTGACCTTTTTCTTATCAGGTTATCAGGAACCTTTCGATGTTCACAGACGCATCCAATGACAAAATATTATTCCTGTACATGTACCTACTTTAGTACTGGTAGTCATATGTACACATCAAAGATATAGAAACTAAATATTTTACTTGAAAACAAGTCACTCAGACAAACAGACACTAATTTACATGTACTCACTACAATTATACCAAACTACAAGGATAATTAGATGCAATGGCTTACACTTCTTGTGCACGGCTTCTATTTGTGAAATGAGTCCTGATAGATAAATTCAACTTACAGTTTAACCTGTTTAACTTGTACATTCATTTATGGAAATTTTCTGTACACAATAAAGCACATTACAAATCAGAATTCCTGTATTTTATTACTGATGTATTCTATATACATGTACATTGCAGCAACAAAGTTAAAAAATGTAAAATATATTTCCTGCAAAATTTGATCTCTTCATGACGTTCAAGTGAACATTTCATTTAATATTGTTTGTCCGTACTGTACATCATATACATCATGTGCATATACAATTATATTCCACTAATAAAACACATCACTATATGAAACTGAATAAGATACCGAGACGTTGGTTTCCTATTTTGAATCAGCTTTCAACTTTTACAAGATCGTATAATATTTTTCTTTAAACAGTTTCTAGCTCCTCAGCAACTTATCCAGTCAGCTACTTGTATTACTGCATTATATGCCATCCTTTATTTTTACATATATCAAAGACTTCTCAGCAAATCCTTATTAATTAGTGATTAATACAATGCAGTTTATAATCCCAGTGCTCTTAATTATATTTCTATTTCAGGTAAATATCAATGCAAACATGTTCCTCCTATTTCAGCTTCCTATAATTTATATATATTTGAAAATACATGTATTGTCAATGTTCTACACATTAATAAGTAGGTTGACATATGCTTTTGGTGCCACTAAGTACTAGTGAACATTGTTCCTCCTGATATTCCTAATAGTCTAAACACAATTGTTAAATCCGCATTTCACTGAAGTTGTCCTCAAGTCAAACAAATGCACGAAATTTCATACCATTTGTATATCTACTGATACATGCATGCCAACAACTGCAAAAAAAAAAAACAATATTAATGAAACATTTGAAAATATGACATGTATGCTACTGAAATTTTCTTTTTACAATTCAAAAAAGTTCACCTGTTTACCTGTTAAGCCATATTCACTTTTTGCCAAGTGTGATCTGGTTAGATAGTATCATTCAGAAGAAACAATGTATGCGACTCTTGAAAAAGGCATAATAACAGTATTGATTAATACACTAATAATTACTTAATCAGGAGTGGCATCCATTTTCACTGATTTTTAACATTCAGATTCAAAATTAAGATTTTTATGGGGGTGTTGGTGTACATTTAACGAAGGATATGGAGTAAAGGACCGACCATTTAAGAGGGTTTTTGGTTTTTTTCTAGACAGAATTTTTTATTCCTGCTTCGCGCACAAAAAAAATATTTACTTTTTAAATTGTATCAACAAAACATATTTTTGTAAATTATCATTAATTTTGGTGGAAGAAAGCCTCCTTCAGAATATTTTTTTCATCATTTTTGCTTCCAAAATATTTTTTCACATAAAATCAGCTTCAAAATTTCAAGTTAAATGGTCGGTCCCTAACTGAACACGAGACAATAACGCTTAATCGCTTTTGTTAACTTCAACTGAAATTAATTTTAATGAGGTGTATGCATGGCCATTTCGGAAATTAATTCCTCATCAGCAGCACTGGAACCCAAATATTGTACAGTAAATAAATGGCAACTTATATGGATTTACTTTTAAAAAGTACTATACATGCTATACAAGACAAAAGGATATTTCTGATTTCATGTACATGTATGATAAAGAATACATTTGTTTAACAACTAAAATTATGAAACTGATCCAGGACATAACAAATCACAGATTGGATCAAGTAACAAAAAAAA
>MJUU01057499.1:2148-15557 GCA_002080025.1 Modiolus philippinarum | reverse complement strand
TCCTGTATTGAATAAAGCTTGGAATCCGAGCTCAAATTCACAAATCTGGATATTATTCCTCTCCGACATAAACAAACGTGTTCACTAGAAGGGTGCGTTCGAACGGTCCAACAATGTTTTTGGACATTCGTTTTTATGCTTCATTTCAGTTTTATCTGGGTCTTTGCGTTTGTTGATTCTAAAATCAAAAGAAACAATGGTAAAAATCTTACCTTGGTTTGTTTTTTTTTCATATACCTTTGAAAGGTTAAGTTTTTATTTTGTAAGATTTTCTCAATAGTAAGGGAGAAAAAAAATAATCGAGGTTCTGGCGAGGTTCGAACTCGCGACCTTCTGCGTGTAAAGCAGACGTGATAACCACTACACCACAGAACCGGACGACTAATTATTTCGTTTTTAAGTATTATATTTGTAAGTCTACCATGTTTGCCACAAATATATAGAAAAACTTGACATATTTTAAGGCAAAAAATTCTATCCTAAAAATCGAATTTCTGGAAGATATGTAAAGAATGAAAAAACTGCTTATTGTCGAAATAAACATTACTTCACCCTATATTTGCAAAATTATTATCATTGGTTTTCATAAATTATATATACTTTTTTCTGATGGTGAGAAAAGTTGGTAGATGTTCTTTTTGTATTTCTTGAGTGAAAGGATGTAAAATTAAGTTGTTTTGAGGTTGTATGGTTCAATTCTATGTTCCACCTTAATTTTATATACCTAAAATACTGCTTGGGAAGGTAGGGTTTCCGTGGTGTAGTGGTAATCACATCCGCTTAACACGCGGAAGGTCCTGAGTTCGATCCTCAGCGGAAACAATGTTTTTGGACATTCGTTATTATGCTTCATTTCAGTTTTATCTGGGTCTTTACGGTTGTTGATTTTAAAATCAAAAGAAACAATGTTAAAAATCTTACCTTGGTATGTTTTTTTTTTTCATATACCGTTGAAAGGTTAAGTTTTAATTATGTAAGATTTTCTCAATAGTATGGGAGAAAAAAATAATCGAGGTTCTGGCGAGGTTCGAACACGCGACCTTCTGCGTGTAAAGCAGACGTTTTTTTTTTTTAAATAGTACTTCCGAATCATCATATACATCTATCTTTACACTCATATTACGCATATTATACATCGAGTCCCTATACTATCAGTCTACCACATACTCACACTTACATACAGCAAACACTTACATCTGAATACAGCCTAAGATAGTATACATCAAATGAAACATAATGAATACTTTTAAAGTCCATATATGCACAAACAGAAAACAGAAGCGTAATATAAATTAAAGTTCGTATAGGGCTGGGATCCAATCCACCATGCAATTTGTCAATATAATATTACGTACAGTATTCCAATCATACTATAATGAACAAAATATAATATTGTTATGTTTCTATAATCTACTTATAGCCACTCAAAAATTTCACACACATTATCATACGGAAAATAAAAAAGTATCACAGATTAGAGTTTGTTGCCCATTGCAAACAAAACCATCATTCGAAAACACGGTCGAAAATCATCACACATAAAGTCTGTTTCTCTGACATCTTTGAAATCTTCAGTTACAATTTTGTTGAACTTCCCGAAAAATCTCTCGCCTTTAGAAAAATACTCAAAACGTCTATTATGTAAAAACAGCTGTATTATGTTACCATCTTTTGTTTTACCAATCAATGATTCATTACAACCACTCGATTGTTTTACTACAATTTTGTCAAAAACATCACTGCATTTCGCTATCTTTTTCTTTACAGATTTAGTTTGCGGTTTTGATTGTACATTACACATAGATTTCTCAGTAGTAACATCAGGAACAACAGAAATCGGCTCATGAGAAATATTACAGTTAGTACTTGGTTGCTCTATATTATCACTTCGTGTAATACTTTCGGACAATTGGTCTTCAACTGGAGTGCTGTCAATATCCATTACGTTTGCTACATCTGATATTTCACTCGTTTCACAAATGTTTTGTTCATTTTCACATTCCTTATCAGAAATAAATTTTTCCATTCTATTGCTGTCACGCTTTACTGCTGCTTTCGATTTACGTTTTTATTCACATGTAGTTCATTTTTAAATACTATCGATATACGAGCCTTGTCACCATCCCCATGAATTGTATATGAAACGTTACAATATTCCTCACAAGCGTTTTGAATAGTAGCTAACATCAAGGGTGGAAGCTTTTCCACCGCACAAAATATTTTACAAATTTTATCGCATAAAAATAAATAAAGCCTTCTTTGGTCGATATCCGAACGCAGAAAAAAATGTTAAGATTACGAAAGGTCAATATCAAGTACGTTGAAATAAATCATCATACAAAATACTTTAAAGGTTGTATACAAATGTTCGAACGCGATAGACTTACTTCAAAGACGATAATGTCAATACTCCATGTAGATAAAGCTGGAATTCCTTGCTCATAACATAGAATACATGACTATCGACTGAATTTAAACACAACCTCTCACCTTTCGGATGCGTTCGGAGATCAAAGCCCGTGTAAAGCAGACGTGATAACCACTACACCACAGAACCGGGCGACTAATTATTTCGTTTTTAAGTATTATACTTGTAAGTCTACCATGTTTGCCACAAATATTTAGAAAAACTTGACATATTTTAAGGCAAAAAATTCTATCCAAAAAATCGAATTTCTGGAAGATATGTAAAGAATGAAAAAACTGCTTATTGTCGAAATAAACATTACTTCACCCTATATTTGCAAAATTATTATCATTGGTTTTCATAAATTATATATACTTTTTTCTGATGGTGAGAAAAGTTGACAGATGTTCTTTTTGTATTTCTTTAGTGACATTATGTCAAATTAAGTTGTTTTGACGTAATATGGTTCAATTCTATGTTCCACCTTAATTTTATATACCTAAAATACTGCTTGGGTAGGTAGGGTTTCCGCGGTGTAGTGGTTATCACATCCGCTTAACACGCGGAAGGTCATGAATTCGATCCTCAGCGGAAACAATGTTTTTTGGACATTCGTTTTTATGCTTCATTTCAGTTTTATCTGGGTCTTTGCGTTTGTTGATTTTAAAATCAAAAGAAACAATGGTAAAAATCTTACCTTGGTTTGTTTTTTCATATACCGTTGAAAGGTTAAGTTTTTATTTTGTAAGATTTTCTCAATAGTAAGGGAGAAAAAATAATCGAGGTTCTGGCGAGGTTCGAACTCGCGACCTTCTGCGTGTAAAGCAGACGTGATAACCACTACACCACAGAACCGGACGACTAATTATTTCTTTTTTAAGTATTATACTTGTAAGTCTACCATGTTTGCCACAAATATTTAGAAAAACTTGACATATTTTAAGGCAAAAAATTCTATTCTAAAAATCGAATTTCTGGAAGATATGTAAAAAATGAAAAAACTGCTAATTTTCGAAATAAACATTACTTCACCCTATATTTGCAAAATATTATCATTGGTTTTCATAAATTATATATACTTTTTTCTGATGGTGAGAAAAGTTGGTAGATGTTCTTTTTGTATTTCTTTAATGACATTATGTCAAATTAAGTTGTTTTGACGTTGTATGGTTCAATTCTATGTTCCACCTTAATTTTATATACCTAAAATACTGCTTGGGTAGGTAGGGTTTCCGTGGTGTACTGGTTATCACATTTTCATATGTGTTATCTCTTTATTGAACCATGTTTAAAATTTGGACACAATTAAGAATTATATACTTGTTGAACACTAATAGACATAAATAAAAAAACTTTACTGAATTTCCCATCCTCTTGTTTTACATTTTATATAAAATTTATAGAAAAAATTTTAAAAAAAATGATGGGAAGAGTACATGGTTAATATGGTTTATAGTAAGGCTGACTGAATGTGAAAGGAGTGGTGAGTGAATATTGAAATATGACTGAAGCATGTTGGTTGTGTGTATGATACTGTGAATGACTGTAACTATGTTACACTTTTTGTGTAATATTATGCATATATGATATATTGTATTGTGATGTATGATGATATATGAATGATTTATGTAATAAAGATAAAAAAAAATCACATCCGCTTAACACGCGGAAGGTCCTGAGTTCGATCCTCAGCGGAAACAATGTTTTTGGACATTCGTTTTTATGCTTCATTTCAGTTTTATCTGGGTCTTTGCGTTTGTTGATTTTAAAATCAAAAGAAACAATGGTAAAAATCTTACCTTGGTTTGTTTTTTTTCATATAAAGTTGAAAGGTTAAGTTTTAATTTTGTAAGATTTTCTCAATAGTAAGGGAGAAAAAATAATCGAGGTTCTGGGGAGGTTCGAACTCGCGACCTTCTGCGTGTAAAGCAGACGTGATAACCACTACACCACAGAACCGGACGACTAATTTTTTCGTTTTTAAGTATTATACTTGTAAGTCTACCATGTTTGCCACAAATATTTAGAAAAACTTGACAAAATTCTATCCTAAAAATCGAATTTCTGGAAGATATGTAAAGAATGAAAAAAACTGCTTAATGTCGAAATAAACATTACTTCACCCTATATTTGCAAAATTATTATCATTGGTTTTCATAAATTATATATACTTTTTTCTGATGGTGAGAAAAGTTGGTAGATGTTCTTTTTGTATTTCTTTAGTGACATTATGTCAAATTAAGTTGTTTTGATGTTGTATGGTTCAATTCTATGTTCCACCTTAATTTTATATACCTAAAATACTGCTTGGGTAGGTAGGGTTTCCGTGTTGTAGTGGTTATCACATCCGCTTAACACGCGGAAGGTCCTGAGTTCGATCCTCAGCGGAAACAATGTTTTTGGACATTCGTTTTGATGCTTCATTTCAGTTTAATCTGGGTCTTTGCGTTTGTTGATTTTAAAATCAAAAGAAACAATGGTAAAAATCTTACCTTGGAGAGTGGCGCTCCATAGTTCACAGGTAACACGGTGTTTTGTCAACAGAGAAAATTTGTGTATAATTCCTCATTGCAGCTCGGAATCAAAGCTAAATCTAGTGTTTGAGGATGTAACACATTATGAACTGTAAGTCTGTTTTCTGTTTTGACTTTAAATGACATCGAAAAGCTTTATTTCAAGGTTTTGTTAAATGTAAACAAAGGTGCGCTCGACTGGTATATCAAGTATGGATAAATTACCTATATTTTTACTTAAAGCAATTGAAAACGCGTGTGATGTGTACACCAATGTTACTTACACGATGCATGGTGTCGAAAACAAAACTAGGATATCAATAATGTTCACACAAAGTGAAAGTAAACAAATAACACGGAGGTCGACAAGTACGAGACGCAGGGATAACAAAAGATTGATGGATTATAATGAAACTAAGAAAAACAATGATAATACAATTTCACTACAGGAATATTCGCATTCTTTATGTACTAATGTAAATAACGATGATCAACAAAATATTGTGGAAATTGACAATGAAAATTTTTGGTCGGCAATTACGAGACACAAATGAACATGAAATTCGTATTGCTCAGTCTAATAGTATATCTGAATGCAGTCGAACAAAGGAGAAATCAGATGTGAAAAATACAAATGAAACGAAGAAATCAACAAGAGAAACAATTAAAAGTACAAAAGAAAATCTGATGATAGGAAAAAAGACAATATAAGCAAAGAACAAAAGTCGTCAAATAAAGTTGAACTAAAAACTGTTAAAAGTAAAACGGAACAAAATGGACACAGTAAATCGGACAATGTATGTAATGAACAAATGTTTATCGAAAGTATAGAAGATTCAGACGTAGAAGAAATATTAGTGACACCTAAAATGATTTTGCCAAAAGTAGTGGTCAAACATAGTCGATTTACACCCGATAAATATATTGCAAAAGTTAGTGGATCAGAAAGTATTATAGTATATGATGAAAAAGACAGTGCTATAGAAGAATTAAAACCGTGTGAACCGTATTACAATATGTACTGGGAAAATGTAGACAGTGATTTTGACGATGTTAGAAACAAATTTATATGTGATAGAATTATTAATATGCTTTTGACAATGGTGTGTATGTTCACAGCTATAAGTAACAGGTATCAATGAATGTGCTTACTACTGTAGTTATATAGTTGATATTATTTGGTATGTGTCATGCCTTTAACAATTTGTTTTTCGTATTTTTTCGCTATATATGAAAATGTTTTGGAAGTAAACTCATGTTTCTAAGATTGGAAACCATCTTGAAACATTCATTTATTTCTTTGTTTTTCTTTATGCTACATACGGGATTAAGCAGGTTCAATAGATGTTTTTGACCATGATTCAGTATATTTTCTATATACTACGTAGTTAGGAATGAACAATGATAGTTACATATAGACAGACTGTAATATATAAGTGCAATTATAAAGGACATATAGTATGAACATTCACTTCATGATTTTACTTTTTACTAAAATGAAAGGAAAAATTACCAAAAAAATGAAATTCATGTATATAATAATGATATGATAGAGTAAATGTGGTATGAGAGTTAAGAGAGAGGTATGTATATGTGGAATGTGTATGATGTGCGACAGTATATGTGTAGGATGAGTTATGCATACGTGAAGTGATCAAATGAGGTACTTTTGAAAGAAATACTATGTAATATGTAATATGAATGTATATGTGTAAATGAATAGATGATTGATGTAATAAAGATAAAAAAAAAAAAAAAAAAAAAAAAAAAAAAAAACATCCGCTTAACACGCGGAAGGTCCTGAGTTCGATCCTCAGCGGAAACAATGTTTTTGGACATTCGTTTTTATGCTTCATTTCAGTTTTATCTGGGTCTTTGCGTTTGTTGATTTTAAAATCAAAAGAAACAATGGTTAAAATCTTACCTTGGTTTGTTTTTTTTTTCATATACCGTTGAAAGGTTAAGTTTTTATTTTGTAAGATTTTCTCAATAGTAAGGGAGAAAAAAATAATCGAGGTTCTGGCGAGGTTCGAACTCGCGACCTTCTGCGTGTAAAGCAGACGTGATAACCACTACACCACAGAACCGGACGACTAATTATTTCGTTTTTAAGTATTATACTTGTAAGTCTTCCATGTTTGCCACAAATATTTAGAAAAACTTGACATATTTTAAGGCAAAAAATGCTATCCTAAAAATTGAATTTCTGGAAGATATATAAAGAATGACAAAACTGCTTATTGTCGAAATAAACATTACTTCACCCTATATTTGCAAAATTATTATCATTGGTTTTCATAAATTATATATACTTTTTTCTGATGGTGAGAAAAGTTGGTAGATGTTCTTTTTATATTTCTTGAGTGAAAGGATGTAAAATTAAGTTGTTTTGACGTTGTATGGTTCAATTCTATGTTCCACCTTAATTTTATATACCTAAAATACTGCTTGGGTAGGTAGGGTTTCCGTGGTGTATATATAGGTACAAATAAACAAAAATGTGAATATTTGAACTGGAAAGAAAAAGTTCAGAAAATTAAAACTATTTCAAATATATGGCGTCAACGTCAATTAACATTATCAGGAAGAGTGACTGTTATTTCCTCCTTACTTGTGTCAAGAATAATGTATACTATTGCAGTATGTGCAATGCCAGACTGGGCTTATGACGATATAAGAAAATGTTGTATTGATTTTCTTTGGAACGGTGGTTCACATTTAGTAAAGTATAGAACTATAATAGGTGACAAAAAAGACGGTGGTCTCAAATATCCTGATTTATATCTTAAAATGTTGTCATTTAGGTTAAAATTTTTAGCCAGATTTCTAAATACTAATTTCAACGCTATTTGGAAAGATACAATGCAGTATTTTCTCAAGAAAATTGGAAATATGAATCTTGCTGTAGAATGTTTATTTATGGATTTGACTAAAAAGGATTTGAAGGTTCTGCCTGATGTTTATCGGGAAATGATTGATGCTTGGATATATTTAAAATCATGTGTTAGCATTGATACGAATGATGGTAATATTTTGAACATGCCTTTATTCTTAAATCCAGATATAAAGGTACAAGGGAAAACAATCTTTTGGTGTAATTTTATATCTGCTGGAATTGTTCAGCTAAAAGATATTACTTATGAGGTGATTCCTGGGTTTTTACGTTTTAATGCTATCAAAGAAATTATAGAAGAAGTGAATGATGTAGATGTAGAAAAGCTAAGAAAACAGTATGATATTTTAATTGCTAGTATTCCTGATAGTTATAAAACTATAGTATGCAGTGAAAGTAATTCCAAAAGTCAAGTCAATACAGTTGATTTTTATGTTATTTTTAACAATAAGAGTCTTGAATTTATAAATTGTAGAACAAGAGATTTTTATCATTTTTTAGTCTCAAAATATTTTATAGAGCCAGATGTCAAAACATTTTGGTTAGAAAAATTTGGCACAAATAGTATACCATTTTCCTCGATTTTACAATACATTCATAGCTATTGGAAACCACCTGATTGTGTTGAATTAGATTTTAAAATTTTTCATAAAAGGATATTCACGAATGAAAAACTAAAAATTATTGGAATACAAGATAGTGATGTTTGTTTATCTTGCAATAATGAGAAGGAAGATTTCTTCCATTTATTTTTGAAATGTAAAGAATTGAAATTTTTTCATGAATATTTATACAACTTATTGTGTGAACTTCTTGTTAGATCTGAAACTGATGTGATACAGAACATGGGTTATGATAGAATATTTTTTCTGGGTATTACTGGGAAACAAAAGAATGTAAACAGTCATTTTGTCAACTTTTTGTTATCTGTAGCAAAATTGTGTATTTGTAAAAAGAGGTCAATTTTAAAGCAAGATGGAAATATTATTGATTTGGTCAAATTTTTTGAATATACACTTAAGCATTATGTAACATATTTTTATACTTATTGCAAATTTACAAAGAAAGACAATATATTTGAAAAGCTATTTTTAAACAATAACAATATAGTATTATTTCGAAATAACAATTTGAATTTCTATTTTCAATAATTGAAAATATCACATCTTTCTATTTAGAATAGTAAATTGTTATGTAGAATATAGACCATCTAATAATTGTAAACTGTGATATATTTTATGTTTTATGAAATAAAGATAAAAAAAAATCACATCCGCTTAACACGCGGAAGGTCCTGAGTTCGATCCTCAGCGGAAACAATGTTTTTGGACATTCGTTTTTATGCTTCATTTCAGTTTTATCTGGGTCTTTGCGTTTGTTGATTTTAAAATCAAAAGAAACAATGGTAAAAATCTTACCTTGGTTTTTTTTTTTTTTTTGATATACCGTTGAAAGGTTAAGAGAGTACGAGTCTCAAAAATTTTGTAATTAGAATGAAATTTCAACCTTTTGTCTTTAAGAGCACATCTAATGGAACAACCTGAGCAAAAAATTTTGAAAATCCATGTAGGAATTTTTGAGATATAAGACGTCAAAATTTTGGCGGGAAACAGATCTCTCTAGAGTTTTCCTCCAATTTGCATAAGATGTTTATAGACCTTTAAATATATGAAATTATAATTGGAAGTTGATTAAATTTTATACACAGTATATTTTATGTATTTTTAAGTGATTTATGACCAAGAAAATGTGATCCATGTGCAAAAAATTTTCGCACTGTTTAAATGGATAAAACCCGGTGATATAGAATGCTTCTGAAATCTGAGACTCGTACTCCCTTAAGTTTTTATTTTGTAAGATTTTCTCAATAATAAGGGAGAAAAAATAATCGAGGTTCTGGCGAGGTTCGAACTCGCGACCTTCTGCGTGTAAAGCAGACGTGATAACCACTACACCACAGAACCAGACGACTAATCATTTCGTTTTTAAGTATTATACTTGTAAGTCTACCATGTTTGCCACAAATATTCAAAAACTTGACATATTTTAAGGCAAATAATTCTATCCTAAAAAATCGAATTTCTGGAAGATATGTAAAGAATGAAAAAACTTCTTATTGTCGAAATAAACATTACTTCACCCTATATTTGCAAAATTATTACCATTGGTTTTCATAAATTATATATACTTTTTTCTGATGGTGAGAAAAGTTGGTAGATGTTCTTTTTGTATTTCTTGAGTGAAAGGATGTAAAATTAAGTTGTTTTGACGTTGTATGGTTCAATTCTATGTTCCACCTTAATTTTATATACCTAAAATACTGCTTGGGTAGGTAGGGTTTCCGTGGTGTAGTGGTTATCACATCTGAACCTAATGATATACAGATCATGGGTTATGATGGAATATTTTTGCTGAGTATTACTGAGGAACAAAGGAATTTAAACATCAATTTTGTAAATTTTTTGCTAACTGTAGCAAAATTGTGTATTTGTAAAAAGAGGTCAATTTTAAAGCAAAATGGAAATATTATTGATTTGGTCAAATTTTTTCAATATACGCTTAAGCATTATGTAACAAAATTTTATACTTATTGCAATTTTACAAAGATAGACAGTATATTTAAAAAGCTATGTTTAGACAATAACAATATAGTACTGCTTCGAAATAACAATCTGAATCTATAAGTGAAACTATCATATCTTCCTATTTGGAATAGTAAATTGCTATGTAGAATATAGATCATCTAATAATTGTAAACTGTGATATACTTTATGTTTTTTTTAAATAAAGATAAAAAATTAACATCCGCTTAACACACGGAAGGTCCTGAGTTCGATCCTGAGCGGAAACAATGGTTTTGGACATTCGTTTTTATGCTTCATTTTAGTTTTATCTGGGTCTTTTTTTTAAATCAAAAGAAACAATGGTAAAATTCTTACCTTGGTTTGTTTTTTCATATACCGTTGAAATTTGAAGTTTTTACTTTGTAAGATTTTCTCAATAGTAAGGGAGAAAAAAATAATCGAGGTTCTGGCGAGGTTCGAACTCGCGACCTTCTGCGTGTAAAGCAGACGTGATAACCACTACAACACAGAACTGGACGACTAATTGTGTCGTTTTTAAAAGTCATTGATTGTAAATTGTATTCGGCGCTTAAAAACAGCAATGAAATCTAGAAATCCCGGTATATTTGAAGATCCCCTTGTAGTAAGAACTCTGCCAAACCTCCATGAAAATTACGTCATTGTCCCTGCAGACAAAGCTTCTAACAATATACTGTTTGTGTGTAAGAAACACTATCTCGACTGCCTTGTGAAGGAGATGGGCATCGACAGTTCATCTGGAAACCTTACCTATACCCCTAATACAATATCGAGGGATGAGATTGTAACAAATCACACTTCAGTTTTAGCATCATTTGGCATTAAAGCCAATGATGAAAACAATCAACTCCCTTACATCTACTGGGTACCTAAACTTCATAAGAATCCATACAGAGATTCATTGCCGGGTCTTCCAGATGCACCACTAAACCACTTTCACAGCTCCTCCCTACTTTGTTGACTGCAGTCAAAGATGGCCTGAAAAATTACTGTAATAAAGCTTACTCCACAAGCGGTGTGAATCAAATGTGGATTCTTAAAAATTCAAAAGATCTCCTTGAACAGCTATCTTCAAGCAGTCTTACCCATTGTCATAGCATTCAAACCTTTGACTTTTCTACTCTTCATACAACCCTGCCACACAATAAACTTAAAACTGTAATTGCAGATTTAATACATCAATGTTTCTGCATTAAAAATGGAGAACGCAGATACACCTATTTAGTTATAGGGAAAGACAAGACATATTTTGTTAAGAACCACACTGATTCAAGCAAGAAGTACACCGAGACTGACGTAATCAAATGTTAGAATTTTTGATCGACAATATTTTTGTCGAATTCGGAGGTCGTGTTTTCCAACAGACAATAGGGATTCCTATGGGAACTAACCGTGCGCCGCTTTAAGCTGACCTTTTCCTTTACTCGTAAGAGGCCAAGTTTTTACAAGGGCTTAATCAAAGAAAACAAAAATATTTAGCCAAGTCCTTTAATTTCAGCTTCCGCTACATAGACGATGTACTCTTAATAGAGATATTTCACATTCTGACCAAACTCGACGTAACCCGACGAAAGAAACCTTTCATGACAAACCACAACTTAAATGACACGAAGGGGACCATTAGCTGAAGATATTACAGATATATATGTATGTTATTCTTTTCCAATTTTATTTATAGATTATTTCTGTGACGGCGACTAAATGCATGTGTTTGTCAAGCTTATTAGATCATCATCATCTTATACACATGTAATATCAGACTTCATTCACATAGAAATAAAATCTTGTAAAGTCTTTAACCGGTCGAGTGCACCCTTGTACTGGTAGCTTGACAAGTCGGTGAAATCACCAAACATTGCCAGTTAAAATATTTTCAACTATTGGGATATAATGACATACCAGTTCGCTATTCACTGCAATCTCATTGACCTGTCGATAACGAGTAATTCCGTGCATAGGGAAAAGACAAGAATAAAACATTTCTAGAAACTAAAATGTATGAAGCGGAGATTAGCATATCAACATATCTTTTTAGCGAATCTCGGACGTCGTTTAATTTATTTATTTATTTATTTTATTTTTTTCTGTGAATTTTTTTTTTCAGAATTTGTTTTAGTGTTTGTTTTGGTTTTGTTTTCTAAAATAAATATCATTTTTCTACAAAGGGGATATACCAATAGCTTTTATTTGAAATAAAAGCCTCGATATTGTCTCTTTTCAACTTAAAAGTGACCAGTTTAAACAGCATTGCTTATCTCAGGCAATCAAATAAAGATTCGCACTTTCGATGTGCACGTGCCAAATTTTAAACCCACTCTTTTATATAAAAGTGTCACCGTCTCTGACCACCCCCCCCCCACCCCCCCCCCAAAAAAAACAAAAACAAAAACAAAAACAAAACAAAACAAGAAAACAAACAAACAAACAGAATGGCATAACTAGCAAACAGACATTACCCATACAAGTTAACACCATTGTTTGCAAAGTCACATGTATTATAAAAAAATCATGTAACTGGGTAAGAATTGAATGTTAGAATAGAATTGCATGTTAGAATGGAAGACGGAAAAGCCTGAAATCATTCGCCATTCAAGATACAAGATATGTTCTAGAACAAGTAAACCATATGGCATGCTTTACCGTAGAGGAGACACCCCATAAAAATAAAAAATATAAAGATAACATATAAGAAAGATCAGCGAGTAGGTCTAAACAATAAAATAGCATACGATGAGGTCCATGCATGTAATACCATATACTTCTTTTTATATCAAATTTAACACCACCAAATTTGAATTGGATATGACAAACACTGTAAAAATATAGGAAAATGCATTTAATAAATTTCCGTATAGATAGGCTATGGTTCAAGAGGAAGTCCCAACATGACCTGATTGTATTTGTTCATCAAAGTGACAAAATTAGCATTGCTAAATATGTATTTGAAAATATTTTAATAGATCTGATACATTGAAAGGAGAGAAATCCACATG
>MJUU01057498.1:0-30338 GCA_002080025.1 Modiolus philippinarum | reverse complement strand
TAAAATTTGAGAGATAACCATACTGTATTTTAGGATCTGAAGGGGTAAATTGTAGATTGTACGCGTCGCCAGGTAAACTTCATTTGCGACAGTAAAACCACTGATTGATGTCAGCAAAGCTTCAAATACAATACAGTTATCTCTTAATTTTACTGTCACAAATAGAGTTTGTCAGGCGACGTGTTTGCGATAGTAAAATCATGGCTTTTACCCCCTGAAAATTTTGAAACCATCCAATCAAAGTTAACATTTCAAAAATAAGTGCATTAGTAGAATTTCTGTTTTGATGGGGTAAATTTAAGAGATAACCACACTGTATGTTAGGATCTGAGGGGGTTAATCGTAACTTTTACTGTCGCAAATTGAGTTTTCGGGCAACACATTAACGGAGTGGGAAAACATGTTAATTATGACAGTCAAGTTAAGAGATAACCATACTGTATTTAAGGATCTGAGGGGGTAAATTGTAGATTTTACTGTCGCAAACAGAGTTTACTGTCGACGCGTTTGAGGAGCCTGAAAATGAACGTTTGCGACAGTAAAATAACCCGCTATATGGTAGCATATAGTTACACGTACATAAACTGCAACATACATGTATATTTTATTCAATTCAAAATATTCCATTGTTCAATAAATACAAAAAAATAGAGTTGAATTGAATTGTATATATATTTTTTGGCCTACAGCTAGAGATAACCAAGCTATTTTTATTATACTTGTTTTTTCCAGTTGACAATATTGATGAATTTGATGCAGCCATGGACGAGGATTTAATTGATCCTGCTGCTGAAATAGAAAGAACTGAAACAGATCCTAGTATTGAAAAACAAAAAGAAAGATTTCCAAAACTGACAGATATTGAAAAAGAAAACATTTTGGAGGATTCCCACAGCAAGGGCACAAAAAAAAACAGACCAAATATGGAGTTAAGATATTTCGAAGTACGTGTAAATTTAAAAATAAAGAATATTTTCCTTGTTTCATGAGTGTAAACACAGTCTTGCAACACAGTTTTATTTATATTGCAAAATGAAATCATCAGAATCCTTTCCACTTGAATTTAATGTGAATGAAAAAAATCATTTTTTGGCATGTTTGGTGGCCAAACTCACATGGAATAATGGTTTTGTTCATTAATTTTCTGTAGACCAACACTTCACATCAGTAGCAAAAAATTATGTGTTCCATTTCCTGAACCTAAATCTTGGCAAATGGTTCTATGCATATTGTACAAATGCTAACGGATAAATCTGATATGCATTATCAAAATCTGGTTTTCAATTTCTCCAACATGTTTTTTTTTTTTTTTGAAAAACTTCAGCACATTCCTGTTCAATCTTGAATTTTTAAGTTTTGCCTCAATTTCTCCACACGTAATTGTTTGTAATTTTGGCTTCCTTCAGAATCGCTCTTCATACATGTCATATTCTATGTCGATAGTTTATATCAAAGAGGTTATGATAAGCTAAAATGCTGACTATGTGTGTATTTTGTTTTCTGCATCCTTCTTACTTCAGTTCCAGCTCTTACATGTTACAATAAATAACTTGATAAACATGGTATTTTTCAACACATTTCACTTTGTTGGATCAATGGATCATAACACAATCATAAAGAATAATCCTTCTGCATCAAATCACAATAAGATCCTGAAATAAAAAATACAACATGCCATAAGATAAACTAAAAAAATATCATGAAATAAATAGTGGTGTAACGATACACCGGTATATCGATATATCGCAATATTTTCCAACAAACTAGGTATACTGGTACAGAATCCAGCGTATCGATACGTATCGTTTTCTGATTTCTGCCATAATTTCAGAATCAGTACCGCCTAAATTCTTGAAATTCTCTGATTTGGTAAGAAAGTCATAAAAAGGACAAAGAATTTTAGCAATATGAAAATGAACACTCTTGTCCCACTTAATAATATTTCATGTATTTTACTATTTTATTATATAAAATAGTTAAAAGAAGAAGATTTAAAAATGTAATCAAATTGATAAATCAGACGACGATACGCATCGATACATATCCGATACGCCTGTGCTGTATCGAAATATAATCATACAAATTGATGATACTCTTCCCTAGAAATAAATTTCATTCTTTTTTTCTGATTTAAAGGAGCTATCAGAGATTATCTGTTGCAATTTGAGTTAACCTGTCATTGTCATGATTGTAGTGGTGCCTTAAAACAGTTTATTTGCAACAGTAAAACTATGAAATTACAATATTTAAGAGAAAACCATATGTAATTATACTGTATTTTAGGATCTGAGGGGGTAAAATTTCATATTGCTGGAAAACCGTATTTACAACAGTAAAATAAGGAGATAACTGTATTGTATTTTAGGCTTTGTGAACATAAATCATAGACCTTCGGTTGCAAATTGAGTATACCTCGCACAGCGCCAGCGGAACTAAAGTCTGTTTCACTTCCTTTAGATAATGGAAATTCTCTTCTACTGACTTTATTATTGTATATTTCGGCACTGGATTTTTCATGGTTGTGTAAAAATATTGTACACTTCTGGAACCACTTTTAATTTGATGATTTCCAATACATATGGAAAGAAAAAATACTTTTTAAAATTGCTCCATCCTTTTAAAGGGATAATATTTTCGGCGCACCATTATCGAGAAGACTGGACAATTCTGAAAGAGGTATTGGCAGGTATTACCCGAAGTCAGATGATAAACAAGTCTCACTTTGGCTTTAACCATGTGTTTGGACCCCTCCCCCTTTTAATTAAAGAAAAAACATACCCGGAAATTAGATAATTCAACAAAATACCCAAACATGTAATTGAAATATGCATGCATTAATTGCAAAAGGAATATTTGAAAGAAATTGTTTACAAACAAAGTGTCCGTGGATTACAATTGTTAACCCCGAACGAGTACACCTTGCTATTAATAGGTAGGTCATCTCGGGTCATCTGTTTTATCAAGTTACTTGGTCACCCTTAAAATAGGACAATCCACCACTTAGAAATTTTCACCTGTTTGAAAAAAATTATGAAAATGCACATGACTGCAGACTTTTGTGTATGTCGTAAACGGCGAATTCAACATTTAATGCACATGACTGCAGACTTTTGTGTATGTCGTAATAACTAATAACTAAATACCAAAGTCACTGTGAATTTACTTTCTGCATATGCGCATTTCGACAACTTATGTCTCATCAGTGCAGATAAAATCTAAACCGTAAACGGCGAATTCAACATTTTTTAGTTATGTATGGTCATTCTTGATTTACATACCAAATATGATAAAGATTGGTGAAATAATAAAGCTAAAATCGCGAGATTTCCATTATCTAAGGGAAGTGGGACAGACTATAGGTAAACAGATATTTTTGCGACAATAACATCAAGATTTCCGCAAAACTTAAAATACAATACAATTATCCCCATTCTAATGCAATAGCTCGAAAAAAAATTTTGACATTATTTTGGCCTGAAAATCTTATTCAGCAAAGAAAACTTATGAACGTCTTTGAAATATAAACAATGTGACAACAAATCAGAATTTTGGCATATAGTTTTCAAATTTTACTAACATGACTGAAAAATGGCAATTTTGGCATAAATTCAATGATCAAATTCATGAAATATCATTATTGTGAATTTTAACATTTACTTGGTTAAGAACGAACTACAAAATTACCTAGAATAAAAAAAAATGTCTGAAATTCTATAGGCAGAAAAAAAAATCTGTGTTTCCAGAAACCCAAACGACCCTAGATTTTTTGGGCTAAAAATGCCTACCCTAAAGTTTTTTTTTTGCAATTTTTAAAGAAGCACCGTTAAAGTCCAAAAGTCTCTCTCTACATGACTATGTAAAAAGCTTTGGAAAAATAAATAAAAATGCCTACTTACCGACCCTAATTTTGAAGAGTATGTTACCGGAAACACAGGTATTTTGTTTAGGCCTGATCTACCTTAAATGATATTGCAAATATTTTTGTTTTTCTCAATAAAGTACATACCATTATACACAGGTGAAATACAAGTTATTTCATATTGAATTTCAGAATGGTTAACTGACAGAAACAAAGAGCTTAATTTTGAGGAATATCCAATAGAGAAGTTAGATTCTACGCTTACAGAATTCTATGCAGAAGTTCGTAACGCTGACGGGCAATATTATGCAAAGAGCACATATGTTGGCATTCGTGCTTCTATCAATAGACATCTGAGGTTACCACCTTTCAACAAAACATACTCCGTTCTCGCAGATTCATCTTTTGTAAAATCAAACAAAATGTTCATTGCCATGTTGAAAAAAATTCAGAGAGAAGGCTTGACAATACTAAACATCATCCTGCTATTTCGGAAGCAGATCTGTTAAAATTGCGTCAATCTACAACCCTTAGTGTAAATGAGCCCCGCTCTCTCCAACGTAACGTTTGGTTTGATTTAGTGTTGAGTTTTGGAAGGAGAGGCAGGGAAAATCAACGTCAGTTCACAACGGAAACATTTGCTATTAAATCTGATGATAATTGTCTACGTTATGTAGAAATGGCCCGTAGTGAAACCACAAAAAATCATAAAGGGGAACTCGACGACAACAATAACGAAAACCAACCCTCGTATGTATGAAACAAATAAAGCTGACTGCCCTGTTGCTGCGTTTCAAAAGTATCTCAGTAAACGCCACCCCTCATCAAATTATTTCTTTCAGCAACCTAGAGTTAAACCAAATGAGAGCGACCCTATTTGGTACACATCGCGACCTGTTGGCGATAGGATACATAACACAATGATGGTCGAAATTTCAAAAAAAGCATGTCTAAGCAAAATATACACGCATCACTGCGTGCGAGCCACGACAATCACAGTTTTGACACAGGCGGGTGTTCCAAAAGTTGACATCATGAAAATTACTGGCCACAAAAATGAGGCAAGCCTTGATTCTTACTACAGAGACTCGTCTGAGCAACAAAAGAAAAAGTACTCAGGCATATTACAGGGTAATAAGTCAGACATTGCTTCCACTTCATCAACAGGACCTGTCAGCACAGTTGCATTCGAGCCAATCGTCCCGATGGCATCAACAACTCCACTCGGTCAAGCTTCAACTTCAAGCATAAATGCAATGTCATGCACAAATATAAACACTCAACTGAACTTACCTGTTCTCTACCATAAACAATTTGAAGTTCACAATTCGACGGTGCAGGTTTTCAACTATAACATGCCTGCAAACCCTCATCAACAATAGAAAGACTTGCCGACTTCGTCCTCTTCGTTCTTGCTGCGGCCATGACACTTTACTGGTGCTGCTAAAAACCGATGTTACTGTGACAAAATATTTACGTTTAGTTGAATTTCTTTGTATTTAACTGAATTTGTAAGTTTATTACATGTATTATCATCCATTTTGTTGTTTAATGTCATTTTTTATTCCAATATCGCCATCGAATTGGGACTATTTTCTTGGTGGAAGAATCTAGTTTGGTGAAATTTATTATTGAAATCAACAACAAAGTTTATTTCAAATATCCATTTCAATTACATTTCATTGGAATAGAGATAACAATATTATATTTGAAGCTTTGCCGACGTCAATCGGTGGTTTTACTGTCGTAAATATCCGTTTATCTGGCTCCGCTACGCGTCGCCAGGTAAATTTCATTTGCGACAGTAAAACCACCGATTGACGTCGGCAAAGCTTCAAATACAATACAGTTATCTCTTAATTTCCAAAAAATGTTAAAATGGATAAAAACCAAACGAAATCCGAATAATCAGTAATATCAAATATAGATAAGGGACAAAACTACGATGGAGGAAGTTAATCCTTCGGTTTTAGAATTTACATCAATTTAGATAAAAGTAATTGAACAAAGTGTACACATGAGATATTATCTCATGTACAAGTATGTCTCTTCAGTGTAGTTCAAATCAAAATATCTGGAAGACCATAATCCAAAATTTTGTAAATCTGATATAGCACAATTACTATAAACACTTTAATGGAAAACCAAAATAAGCTAAGGAATAAAAAATAATAATAATGGTTCAAAATTTGAAAAAGTCTACCATGTCTATGCTATTTAGAATGTTGTTTTGACATGAAAAAGGAAACCACGTTAAGTGACCGAAATATTTTAGAAGTACAAAAATATATGCCTAAATGCAATGTAGACCCGTCACAATGCTAACACGATTTAAAGGGACGAAGAAGGTTTGAAAACACTGCGTATGTAGCAAATGAGAAACATTTGTTGGTTATCAACCTATACCAAGGTAGTTAAGTGGCGATAATTTTATATCAAAAGAGCCTATTGATATGCTAATTTGAATTTTCTCTCCTTTGAATTTATAAATATGTAACTAACTTGGTACAGGGAGATAACCGACAAATATTTTTCTTTGGGCAATAATGTTTGCACAAAAAGTCGATATTGCCATTTTATTATGTTTTAATAATACCCGGTCCTATTGTTAATAGTAAGATGAAGGGAAATTTGTCAAATAACAAAATACCGAGGTTACTGAAGAAAATATTTTAGCAGGTACGCGTATTTGCCATTATAAAAGTGTTTAACTTAACATAGAAAATTGTCTTTACAAGCTAAACATTAATTGAAACATTTAAGAGCAACGTTTGCAGTCACTTTAAGAATCAAAGGTTATCTATTATTATTAATAAAAAAAAAAAAAACACTGCTATTGGTCCTCACAATAATATTTCGTCAAGCAGTGATTTTAATAGTTTTCATAATGACCGTTATAATTTTTGTTCCACGGTAGGCTGCAATATACAGCACAACAAATCAAATATTTTGTAAGTTTTTTTATAAAATATTTCAGTGACATTAGGCCAGCCATATAAACAGAAGGAAGAATGGGAGTCGGAGAGTTGCTACATCAATCTTACATGACAGGTACAGACACACCAAGTATCGTATAGTAATTAGTAAACGAAATTACCCCTACAAACTGCTGGTTTATTTTTAGAAAAGAAAATTTGGTTCATGTCTTGATTACTGCTTTGTGAAAAAAAAAATTAAATTACATTCTCTTATGATGCACGATTATTATCTATTCCTTGCACGGATAGTTATTTTTGGTACATAACGAGACGTTGAAGCTGGAGTAAGATATGAACTTGTTGAATCGCCTTTACAGAAATTCCATTGGTCGAGCACCAAGTAATAACACATCACGCGTGATGTACTATTATATTTTCGACGTTTCTATTGGACAACTTTGAAATCTCGTTGGCCGTGATAAATGTTACCTAGCAACGGTGTTGTTTGAAACAAAAACAACAGTTCGGCAATAAATATTCACTGCATTTATTTATGAAAATCATAAGAGAAATAGTTTTAACAAACTTTAATTAGAAACACCTTATTGTAGCTTCTCTTTTTCTCCTCATCTCGTTTTGAACTTGAACTTTGTGTTTTCTCTGTTGTGTAGAATTATTGTCATTCAGTATTGACCGTCACGGATAAAAGCAATCAATGGCATCATTCATGGTTGATTATTTTTTTTTCATCAAATCAAGTTTTTCTTCATAGCTGATCCGATTTATGATGTCTTTAGTTCAATCAAATACACAGCAGATACATAAACGAAGTAACATTAATTGTTATACTGCAACCTCTCTATTTGCGTAAGTAAACTACATTGACTGTATAAACATAAGTGATATACAGTCACTGACCGTATACCACTTTCTCAATGACGTCAACAATGTGTTTCCGTAGAGATTGTTCCATGACGTTGCAAGAAAACATGGATTCATCTCAAGCTGACGACGTCCGTTTCACATTTTAAATCCTCATTTTTACCGATAAATTTTACCTAAAATTTGCTTTGTTTATAGTGCAGTATAAAAACAATAACAGTACATTGACTTGACATAAACTTTATATAAGGATTCGGCTCGAAACGGTAAAAATGCTCGCCAAAGGCTCGTATTTTCCCGCGTTTCTAAGCCTTATCCTTATATTGTGTTTATGTCAAGTCAATGTACTGTTATTGTCTATGTATAGAAGAGGTTATATTATTAATCAACGGTTCCCTATAGACATTTCATTAATCATGTGTTTCAAATCAACCGAAGTTTACACAATATATAAATTCTCAGAATTACGAAAGCTCTTCAAAATTTTATTATGGCACTGTCTAAAGGTAATAGAGGTGACAAGTGAAATGGATTTTTAATTAGTTTTGTAGCTGAGATAGAAGATAACATAAACCAATCGGGTACCAAACAGATCTTTCAAAAAACAGATGTGCCTCACAGACCATGTCACGGGTCCTGTTAACAGAGCAGAACATGCTTTAACTTCCGGAGCACCTGATGTCAGTATCATTTTCATAGGAGTTCACACTTTGTGTGCCTTTGTTGTGTTTTTATTTTCTGTGCCTAACGTCATTGTTTTCTGAGTTCTCGTTTCGACCATGTATTTAGATTTCGATTTTGTAATACAACCCCTTGGTTACTTCGATGTTCTACTGCCATTGTTACTCAAAGACCCAGTTTTAAGAAGGCGACATCGTTCACTATTAAACGTAAACACAAAAGTTTATAGCAAATTGCCTTAATAACTATGAGGTTACATAGAAACATTTTCGGAGACCACAATTCTCTTATAAAACAACGACAGTAGAATACCGAAGGAACAAAGCACAAGATTACATAAATCAAAGTCCAGAGACAAGGCAAAGTCAAGAACACCAGAAGACGGAAGACCAAAGACACTACATGCCCACAAAATACACAACCACTATATATACAACACAAAAAACTAAAGCACTAACAGTGTGAACTCTCAAAAAACAAAATGACATCAGGTGTTCCGCAAGGGTAAGCATGTCCTGCTCTTTATACAGCACCCGTCACACTATCAGTGGGTTAATTCAGAGTAAAGTCAAAACAGGTAATGTCAAATCCGGGAAGACGGCAATCTAGCTGAAAATGTCAGTTTTCATTTGTGACACTGATATTTCGTATCTATGTCTAGAAAATACCAGAGTATGAAATTAGTTTCATATCATGGTACTTTGTCTAATCCTTTATACGTGTAAGACTTATTTACTACTTTTTGTTTTTTTTCAAGAACTCAAAATAACTGTCGTAATGGAGTGCGTTTTGAACGTCTGAATTTTTATTTATTTTGTTTCGATATTTTTTTTTGTTTCTGTACATTACTTGGTCTCATTTTCATTTGGGGTGCTTTTATTGTTAACTGAATGCTTTCACTGGTCACAAATGTGGATGCAATATTTGATTTTACTTGTTTGTTTTCGTTGCTTGGATTTAACTACACTTTTAGCACTTGTTTCCATATTTCAACTTTATCTCGACGGTCAGTTTGCGGAGGAAGCCGGAGTACCCGGACATAAAGAACGTCCCTGAGTTGGAAATTGTTAACCTTCTCTTTTAAGATTGCAAGTCGAGTACATCCCTTTCGATTGGTCAAAACGGGGTAGGAACTCGCAAAACAGGATGTTAGGCTACTGTGATTGTACAGGTTAACCTACTATAAAAAATAATGTGATAATGTGTAGATGTTTTGACGGGAAGTGAGTGACTTTTCTTTGACTTTAAAAATAAAAAAATATAAAAATGATATCAATGCGCAAAAAGGTCCTTCTTCAATACATTCAACTCGATGATATATGAAAATAAAATTTCTAAAAGGGAAAAAAATTAACAGTGTAAGTCCAAAACAACGAAATCCAAAAATCATGACAACAAAATACTTTATCTTAAATTATTAAACATTAATTTACGTAAGTAAACTACATTGACTGTATAAACATAAGTGATGTACAGTCACTGACCGTAAACCACTTTCTCAATGACGTCAACAATGTGTTTCCGTAGAGATTGTTCCATGACGTTGCAAGAAAACATTGATTCATCTCAAGCTGACGACGTCCGCTTCACATTTTAAATCCTCATTTTTACCGATAAATTTTACCTAAAATTTGCTTTGTTTATGTTGCAGTATAAACACAATAACAGTACATTGACTTGACAATAACTTTATATAAGGATTCGGCTTGAAACGGTAAAAATGCTCGCCAAAGGCTCGTATTTTCCCGCGTTTCTAAGCCTCATCCTTATATTGTGTTTATGTCAAGTCAATGTACTGTTATTGTCTATGTATAGAAGAGGTTATATTATTAATCAACGGTTCCCTATAGACATTTCATTTATTACGTGTTTCAAATCAACCGAAGTTTACACAATATATAAATTCTCAGAATTACGAAAGCTCTTCAAAATTTTATTATGGCACTGTCTAAAGGTTATAGAGGTGACACGTGAAATGGATTTTTAATTAGTTTTGTAGCTGAGATAGAAGATGACAAAAACCAAAGAGTCAAAGAGTGCTCGCTGCTAAACTACCGGCTAGCTCAAGGAGCCTAGTCTGCTGGTAAAACACTGTCGCACCATGGAAGAAAAATCAAACTCAAAACTTCCAAAAGGGTTTGGTGATGAGTCGTCATGTATTTCAGTAGACATCGGCAGTATCAGTGAGAGGCCAGTATATGTGTAAAATCTTCAGGTCACTGGAATCCAAAGCCAATTTAACGGATTCATTTAAAATATCCCGTAGATATCCATTATTGGGTAAAGAATGTAAGTTACGTCTCAGTTTCTCTGGATTTTTTAATTAGTTTCTTGCATTTTTTCACAACATTCCCATAAAATCGGGGATGAGAAATCCATTTGTAATTAGATGTTTGCGAGTCACGTCATATTTAGATATCAAATGTTCATATCTTCTGTAAAACTTCTTAAAAGTATTTAATAATTTATGAAATCTATAACCTTGTTGTAAAATTTTAGATGTGAGAGTAGGGTTACGCTCATTAAAATCGTCAAGGGTAGAGCAAACGCGTGCGAATCGTATCAACTGAGATATGTACACCCCGTAGGATGGAGCTAGAGGAACGTCGCCGTCAAGGAAAAGAAAATTTGTAATAGAAAAATCAAAATCGTCCCTTTTATCATAAATTTTAGTTTTTATTTTACCAAGAGTCAATGATGATACATAAATCTGGGAAAGGGCAGTATTTAGAATCATTGTTTGCTTTATTTAGTTAAGATCTTGTGGGTAAATAATGTCTACATGATCTAAAAACTGGGGATTGTTAATAGTAAGGATATCGTCAATGTACCTGCTGTTATCATTGAACATTTAAATAAGTTTATTACTGTTTGGTATAGTTCCATTTTGTAGTTTTTTCATGAAATCCCGTTCGTAACAGAACAGAAAAAGATCTGCAATTAAAGGTGCACAATTAGTACCCATTGGGATTCCAATGACTTGTTTATAAACAGAAGTGTCAAAACGAACATAAACGTTGTCTAGCAAGAGATGGATTGCCTTAACCATATCATCACATGTCCAGGAGCAATGGATGTTGTAAGTTATATTGGAGAAGAATCCCTGTATTTTGTTACAACAAATGAACTGTAGACCAGAAAATTTATAAGACCATTTGATAAGTTGTCCAAATTTGGATTTAATCAATTTATAAGGAAGTGTAGTATAAAGTGTAGAAAAACCATTACTGTCAATAGATTGTAATTTAACTAAAACTTCAAGGGAATTTTTTACACTCCAAAAGTAATTAACAATAGAATTTTGATATGTTTTTTCACAATATTAATTACTTACTACTTTATACAAGTAAGTGCACTGGTTAAGTTGATGGTCAAATTTGTTGTAGAACAATTACTCGAAGCTGAAATAAATGTAAAAAGTAAATAAATTGTAGGGATTTCTGTGAAGTTTAGGAATTAAGACTGTATATTGAAAGATAATTAGACACCTGTCAAACATTACCTGAAGAGAAACACAATATACCAGTGTGTAGTCTAAGGTTATAGGTAACACATAAAACAAAACATAATTAAGTGTAACTTGTCCATATTTTTATGTGTCCGCCTCTGACGTCTCAGGTCCGCATACGAATACCATTAAAAAAAAATCCGACAAAATGTCACATTCAGATTGATTTTTGAAAATTTATGTGTCAAACTTAATTTGACGCAAACAAAATATTAATAAGCAATATGTCTTCGATTACTGCACGGGGGTATAACTTCCTATATAAAGGTAGGTACGGATGTGGGGGTCTAAAAGGGTCTGTTTTTTCACGTCGGAAATAAATGATAAGGTCAAGAATTATCAGAAGAAATATATTTACATATAGGTCTGAATTTTCATTCATGACATATTATAAGGTTGCAAATTTCAACATCCAATATATAACCGCAGAATTAATCTTCAGATAAGCAAAATGACATTATCCATATGATCTTTCACTTTAAGAAAAATGTACGAATAGGTTGCAAAATTTCATAAAATATATGTAAGGTTCTCCCTTTACATCTTTGCAAAATATATGAATAGGGTTTGTTTTAATTTTACTGTTCGCACACCCGTACCAAAATATAAGTTAACTTACCCCCTCTCCCGTGGTTTACTGTTTCTTATCCTTCAGGTTCTTTTTACATAGGTAAATAATATTCAAACTTCCCGCTCTATTCAAAACTTCCGGTGTCAAACAACGGCAGTAGAATACCAAAGGAACAAAGGAGTGAAATTTACAAAACTCGAAGTCAAAATGCATGGCCAAAACGAGAACACAGAAAACAATGACGATAGACACAGAAAACAATGACGTTAGACAGATGATAAACACAGAAATAGAAATCACAACATTCAAAAGAAAGACACTCCTAGTGTGAATTCCAGTGAAACTGAGAGTGACACCAGATGCTCCAGAAGGGTAAGCATGTCCTGCTCTGTTAACAGTACCCGTCACACTGTGAAAGAGTCAATCCAGGAAAATGTCAAAGTCGGTAGTCAAATCCAGGAAGACGTGAATCTAACTGGGTCCACTTTCATTTGGGATACTGACACGTCATAACTTTCAATGATCTTATCGTGACGGCCATAGAATTTCTTGATGGATGAAATTGACATAGGTTAAATAAACTACACGCTTGACAGTAACGAATCAACTGTGAAATGTACTCTCCATACGCTGGAGAGGAAGGTATATTGCAGCTAAGAAAGGGAAAGTTTACAATTGGGAAATTAAAATCATCCCGCTTTTCATACAGCTTAGATTTCAAACGTCCATCTAGGTCAATATACAATAAAAGATCTAGGTACGAAGCTGAATTAGGTGTTTCAGTTGTTTCTTTAATGTCAAGCTCATTGGGATTGATCTGATGTAAATACTCCTTAAATTTAGGATTTTTAAGAGAAAGTACATCGTCTATGTAGCGGAAGCTGAAATTAAAGGGCTGGGCTTAATGTTTTTCTTTTCTTTGAATAAGCCCGTGTAAAAACTTGACCTCGTACGAGTAAAGGAAAAGGATTTCGACAAAATTCGACAAAAATATTGTCGATCAAAAATTCTAACATTTTGATTACGTCAGTCTCAGTGTTCTTCTTGTTTGAATCAGTGTGATTCTTAACAAAATGTGGCTTGTCTTTCCCTATAACTAAATAGGTGTATTTGTGTTCTCCATTTTTAGTGTCAAGCCAAGTTGTAGATTCGTTGTCAAAAATTGCAATTTTCAAATAAGATAGGATACTTACACTGTTTTATGGAGTGTTTTCATATTTTGTAAATGTATGAAGAAACATAACGCTACATTTTTCGAAGAAATAAAGTGTTACTTGTATTATTTCTAAATCTGAAGGTGGGTCAACTACTTTTACATAGCTATAATGGCGATTTGCGATTAAAACATATTAAAAAGGAAGTGATTTCTACTTGTTCTAAAGTTTCTACTTGTTCTAAAGTGTTACAAATTGGTATGAGATTGGATGAACGTATTGTGAATCGTAGATAACACCACATTTTTTCTGGTTTTTAAGGAGATATTTGGATTAAGTCTTTGACTGTCACTTAGCAATTTGTCATCCCCGTTGTCTAAAAGTCACGTGATGTCTGGATAAGATGGCAATGGAAAGTTTTAAGTACAACAACCTTTATATATTTACGTCAAAATTAACGTCATGTCTCTATTTACATTTCTTACGTTCAGTTTCACTCAATCAATTTTATGGGGTAAATGATACCTGACAGGTTTACGTACTGAATCATCAATAAAAATAATAACGAGAAAACAAATTTCTCGGCATGCTTCTGAGTGTTTTGATTCAGGTCAATTGATTGATTTAAGTAATTGTTTTGAAGGATAGTTGGATACCAATCAGACAACTGTTAACAAATGGACATAAAAATAGCAAAATTATTTATCAAGTTGCCGGATCCTGAGTGCTTGCAGATTCATCAAGGGCTTAAAGCACAAAATACAAAAAGTACCGACGTTGCATAAAACAGTAAATTTCGTTTTGCTGTGCACGTGTTTCAAGGAGTAGCCTCTTATCAGCAGCATTAAAATCAAATAAAATGGAAAGCCATAATCAAAAAGTAGTCAAAAAGAAGTACTCATTGCCACAAAAAAGCCAAATCAAGTACTAAAGACATCTACTGAGTGCCATACACAGAGTGAAGCCTTGGTATTTTTAGGGGGTTGGAATTTTAATAGAAACAGCAAATTCCTAATTTCACAAAGTTATGAAATAGATTTCTACCATGAATTTACTGATCAATTATCAGTATCAACTCAAAATTAATGATATGAAAATGTACCTCCTCCTCTATTTTTTTTTCTTGTATAAGATTCATCTCCCCTCGCATTTACTTGATAAAATACTCAAGCAGCGCTTGTGGTTTTGTCTGCTAATCATGTACATTTTCAGTGGTAATTTGCGTTGGTGCAATTTATCACTCATATGATCAAGAGACCTAAAATCTTATGGACGGAATTGCCAACGTATCACTTTCTCAATTTGTTCTGTCTATAAAAACTCAACCTTGATCCATGTATTGTTATACATAATCATGCTGGAATACTGTAAACCGGGAAATTTTTGCGCCGTCTTTACTTCGCGGTAAATTGACAGGATTTTAGTTCACGCAGTTTTGAATTCGCGCTACCAAATTGTTGACCATTGATTTCCATAATAGACAAGTATATTCGCGCCGTCTTATTTTCGCCCTTCCATTCCAAACGCGAAAATCGCGAAAATAAAACTGCCGCGAAAATTTTCCGGCTTACAGTACCTCCTATCATGTTCATAACTAACAATAATTTTTACTTAGGAATTTCTTTACAATATCAAAGTATCAATATCAGTATTCAAATTGTTCGGAATGTACACAAATTGTTTACGTCTACCTTAGGTTATAGCTTCCAACATCATTAAATAACAATTGTCCCTTTCAACAATGCAATTCTGCGAAAAATGTTCATCTCGGCGTCTTTATACCCTTTGCAACAATCTCACTTTTACGGCTGTAAACTTGACACGCTGAACAACACTCTTATCAAAATTTCTTTGCATCATCTGACCCTTGTCTAGGATTGTAAGCGCAGCAATGTTGTTCCAAAGGACGGTCATTTGGCTTAAAATCCATGTATAATGAGTCGATTTCGTACCGTCTGTGCGGAAATTCTGTGTGAGCAAGGATTGTTGCTAATTGTTACTGTAGCGGCGACTGTTCTGTTCTAAAGGTGGTGCAGCCTGATGTATCGGATCTGGGTAGAAAATGTCTAACATTGTGAGACTGCTGTCTCATGGAAGATACATATGTACATGTACCTTCTAATATTTATTTTTTTCTAATTATGATTTTTTTTACAGTATGATATAAACAAGCCCAATTTAATATACAAAAAATGATCCTTTACATAGACAAATTGAATCGATTGTAGCACAATAATTAAATGTGATATACAGTTTTCAACGTCACTTCCTGTTGATGATTATGACTATTTCTCATATGGAGGTTTTCATAGTTAAAGTTCGATGTTTACAGAAGGATTTATGCGAGATTTTAAGTATCAAAATGACAGAAATTGACGTTATCTTCATAGAACAATTCTTTATCTAATATAACTGTAGACTTCAAGCGACTAAACGAACCATTTACGATCTGCTGTCGTGAGAGCTTTAAGTAATATCACTAGAGGCTCAGAGACTGAGACTGTATTGCTCACCTCAAGATATACTATGAAATGCTTATGCTTATGGCAAAAATGTTTTCCTATAGGGTTTTATTCCCAACTGACACCATGTTTTTCAGATAAAATTGCTAAGCTTTGGTATTTATTGTACTTTGTCAAGTAGAGTTTCGTTAAATTTGCTTCATTCGTTTCAGCGCAGATGATGAAGATGGTGATTACCTATAGGGTCCAAAGTTAAAGTAGGGTTTTACTGAGAAGGAACGAAATGAGCCGTTTTCATAAAGGACTTCCATACATCATTTCTGTTGAAATCTGCTACAGCTGTTTCATATGAGTTTTACCAAAACACGACCTTCTCATAGGATCAAATGTTAAACTATGTTCCGGCAACCGTGTTTTTTGTCCGATCGAACAAAAAAGCAATCTTTGTAATGGGTCTAATCATTTCAAAATAGTTGAGTAAAATTTGCCTTAAAATATGCATTGGTGACTATGTTTTTTATCCGATCAAAGCAAAATAAGCATTTTTATCCCCCCGCGACGAAAAGTCGGGGCATATTGTTTTACCCCTGTCCGTCCATCCGTCCGCGCAACTCCTCCTACAGTTTTTATGCTAGAAAGTTTTTACTTTGCTGATCATTTGTACATATATTGAAGATGAGATAAGAATATGTATTTTGGTGCGTTTTTCTGACAAATATACATTGTTGAACTTAGTAATTTTTGTGATTATTCATCGATAGTACATAGTTTGTCCGCGCAACTCCTCCTACAGTTTTCATGCCTGGAAGTTTTTATTTTGCAGATCATATTTACCTGAATTGAAGATGAGCATGAAATATGTATTTTGATTTTGGTTAATTGTTCACAAAAATATGCATTTGTTTAACTTAGTCATTTTTTAAAAAAATAGTAAGGAGGGTACATAGTTTGTCCGCGCAACTCCTCCTACAGTTTTGATGCTGGGAAGTTTTAATTTTGCAGACAATTTGTACCTATATAAAAATGTGTATTTGCTAAAGATTTTGAAATTGATACATTTTTTTTGTTGTAATTAGAAATTTTGTTTTGTGATTAACATATAACAGTAAAGGATACATAGTTTGTCTGCACAACTCCTACAGTAACTACAGATACAAATATCTTTACTAGGAAATCACACTTTGATTTAAACTTGCGAGGGGGCATGTTATCCTCTAGTTCATTTAAGAACTGCCTTGATCAAAGCAAAATAAGCATTTTTCACTTAGGAACTGCCAATATAATGCCTGTTTGTTTGAATTTGCTACAGTTGTTACATAAGTGATGTTCAAAATATGATTTTGAAATAGGGTTTATGATGAATCATGTTCTTTTCAGGTGGCTATGTTTTGTCGAATCCTATCGACATGTGATCATTCTTTGTAAAAGACCCTTCAGACTCCATACAATTTAATTAAATTTCTTTCAATAGTTTCAGGCCATATGATGACATGATTTAACCATAAGGTCCAATGTCAGCATATGTTCCGCGCTGGCGGCCACGTTTTTAATCTTAAAAAACGATCTCGGTAATTATTGAAAAGAACCTCTCATATGCAACATTCCTGCTTTTGGAGGAGTTGTTGAAAATGTGATGAGTATACGGACGGACAGGCGACGGCCTTCAAGTGTTGGCAATAACTCACAATGACCCTATTTGGTTAGGTGAGCAAAAATTGCATAACATACTTTTTTCTTGTCTTTTATATTTTACGAAAGGATATGGAGTAAATGAACGTGAGACCATTACACATATGTTAACTCCAACTGCAATAATTTTAATGAGCTGTATGGTAATTTCGGAAATTAATTCCTCATCAGCAGCACTAGAACCCCAAAAATGTTTAAAATGAATAAAACCAAACGAAATCCGAATAATCAATAATATCAAATATGGCTAAGAACAAAACTACTATGGAGGGAGTTAAACCTTAGGTTTTAGAATTTACATAATTTAGATAATAGTTATTGTCCATAATGCATATTATTTAAAAAAAAAATCACACTGCTGTCTTACATAATGCCTCTAGAAGAACTTTACCAAGACGTCTTGAAACAGTGACATATTAGTTGTATCAGTCTAGGGGAAAGTGCCGTATCTTAGAAAGGGGTAGGTCTTATTTCGGTTTTTACTGTACTGAATTAGGGTTGATGTTCAGCTAAAGACGTCAAGATACATTTGTACACTTTACTCTTTTTTGCCTATACAGTAAATTATTATTTTTTCAATAGGGTACTCGGGTGCATCTTTGCAGGATATAACTAGCCAATCAGCACTTCAAGACAACTTTGACCACGTCTTATTCTCACACCTCTTCAGAACTGATAAATGTCACCAGAAAAAGAGAAATGGGAAAACCAATAAATTTTCAAATTTAAACAACTGTGCGTGTTCTTATCCTTAGCTTCCGCTTAAGTTTCAAAGTGTATAATAACCAGTAGATGAGAAATATTAATTACTCTAGGTAGATTTAAAGCTATGAATCATTAACTGAATAAAATGCGGAAATAACTATAGTAGAATATTTAATTTATGTTAATTAGTCCCAAGACACTGGGGAAGAATATTATATTACGTCATTTTTAGCAGAGAAATTTATTTGAGAAATATATTTTATGCTTGGTCGAATGCTATGAAATTTAATGATTTGAAGAACAGTAATATCTATAAAATCTAAAAACCAATGCAAATTTATACGTAGCATTAGGTGAATTGCTGAAGTCTCAAGGGAAGTCATTATTCAAGGATTCTTTGGTTGGCATATAATGTATAAAAGTTTTACTATTACTCTACAGGTAGGTTTTATGCAGGCTTCAAAACAAATGCATATCCTAGTTTAGCTTTACCTATCTTACTTTGCAACAAAAATGTATTTTATTTATCGTTTCTGAGACGTACCTGGGAGTTCCACAATGAACAAAACTAACGGATTCTATTAGAAATTAGACTCTACCTTACCATAAAACCGAGAATGACATCAGGTGCACCGGCAAGATAAGCTTGTCCAGCTCTGTCGACAACACCTAAAGCGATCTAGATGAGGAGAATGAAGTTGATACTTCAGGAATGAATTATGACAGAAAACTTGAAATAAATAAAATTGTTTCATAATTCTTTTATATGTGGATCATATTACTTGGAATATAAATGTGATATATAACAAGTTTTTGCTTTCTCAATATCTTTGATTTTTTGCTGACTAGGATATATTGCTGCAATATTGATAAGATAGTTAAAAAATATTATACATATCTTAACTAAAACTTAATTTCGCTTGAAGTCGTATCTCATTATTTTATCCATAAAATGAAAACAATTTCCGTTGTGCCTTCGATTGATTTGTTTTTACATAAAAAAAAATATAGCAAATTATTAGAACAATAAAATTTCTATGATATGAATTAGGTCAATGGAAGTATTTGTCAATGTGCTTATAAACAAAATCAATCACATTGATCCACCTGTCGCATGTTAATCTTAGTTTGAATACATCTAGCCATTTGAAGGTTTTTGATATTTCGTTGATATCATATTAAGGTAAGAAAATACTTAAGGATATCGTAAGGTGAGGTTTTTTTTAAATTAGTACAAGTTATTCGGATTTCTCGGGTTTTATCATTTATTCTTATGTAAGATATTTTGCCCTATCACACATTTTTTTCATCAAAGGCTTCGGTAGATCATTTCAGGGCGCCTGTAAACAAAATTTCACTAGATTTGAGATTTTCCTCCCACATGAAAGTAACCAATAATTTCTTCATTATGGGCCGGCACTTAGCCGGTCCATCATATGATATAGGTTTGGAAGTGTTACATGATTTACTGCGGATCTGTAATTACCTTTTTATTTTTTTCTTTCAACAGATTAAAAAATATTATGCTTTCAGCATTTATAAAAAACATAGATACCAAAATTGATTTACATCGAATTATCGTTTGTTTTAATCAAATTTATTTAGTTATTTTCAAAAACAAATATCTTTGTTATTTTTAGATACCGAAATAAATTCGTTTGGTAAACAAATGTGCTTTTTATAATTCGATTTACCTCGGGACGTTTTAAACATGTTTCTCCGTTTCGCGGGTTTTTGTACTGAACAAAGAAAGGTCAAAGTTCAAGCCATTCGCTTTTCTTTGAGGAATAGATTAGAGAGATCACACATTTTATTATTATTTTCTTTCAACTGATTACAAAAATATGTGTTGAGCATTTAAAATATACGGAGATACAAAAATTGATTTAGATGGAATTAATGTTTGTTTTGAATCAAATTATCAAATTGGTTATTTTTAGAAACGAAAACGTAAACGATAATATCTTTGCTATTTTGAGAATAAAAATTATTTGGAATAATAATTAAAAAAATGCTTTCAGCATAATAAGGAAGTTACTTTTTGTTTTTCTTCCAAAAAAGCATTTTTATTGCTTTACTTTCATTGTTATAGAATATCGGTATACAAAAGTTATCAAAATTCGCGTCGCTTTTTAGCGTAATTGGAAAACATATACTTTTTTATCTAGTGACATTTTTTTTTAGATTTTACTTCTGTCGTCCGTCGGCCGTCCGTCCGTCTGTCTTTCTGTCAACAATTTCAAAAATCTTCTCCTCTGAAACCCCTGGGCCAAATGTAACCAAACTTGGCTTGAATCATCACGAGAGTATGGCATCTCAAAATTGTGTTCGATTAGGCGGTAGGTCAAACAACATGGCCGCCGTTGCTAAAAATAGAACATAGGGGTAAATTGCAGTTTTTTGCCAATAACTCAAAACCGTTACAGATATCAAAAATCTGTAAGGATTAAAATGATTAGCATGATGAGATCTACCTACCGTGCAATTTTGAAGTAAATCTGAAAACCCATCTCGGAGTTATAGCCCCTTTTCCGTAAAATTTTCAAATGTTATGCATTTTTTATTTCAAAAAGTGTAACAGATAGAGGTAAAGTGTAAATTGCAGAAATGTTCAGCATATTAAGATCTACCCACTCTGAAATTTTGAAGAAAATCCAAAAACCATTATAGGAGTTATTGCCCTTTTTCACAGAATTTTCAAAATTTTCATATTTTTCGTCTTTTATCTCCAAAACTATAGAAGATGAAGGTTCATTGTAAATTGATAAAATGTTTGCCATGCAATGGCGACTTCAAAATTGGTGTTGAAAATTGTTTGTAGACCACCGTTTTCAAAATGGCTGCCAAAAAAAGGCGGGAAAATTCAACATTGTCCGATTTCAATGAAATTTGGTTTCTAAATAGATATTGATGTTCCGACTTCAAAACCGATGTTGAAAATTGTTCGTTGACCGCCATTTCCAAAATGGCCGCCAAAAAAGGCAGGAAAATTCAGCATTGTCCAATTTCAATGAAATTTGGTATCCAAGTGGGAATTGATTTCACGTTTGATGACTGCCATTTTCAAATGGCTGCCAATAAAAGTGGGAAAATTCAACATTTTCTGATTTCAATGAAATTTGGTTTCCAATGTTGCGGCTTCAAAACCGTGTTGGAAATTGTTTGTTGTCAAAATGGCCACCAAAAAAGGCGGGAATATTCAACATTGTCCGATTTCAATGAAATTTGGTTTCCAAATAGGTATTGATGTCGCATCTTCAAAACTGATCTTGAAAATTGTTCGCTTACGGCAATTTTAAAAATGGCTGCCAAAAAAGTTGGGAAAATTCAACATTGTCCGATTTCAATGAAATTTGGTTTCCAAATAAATATTGATGTTGCGACTTCAAACCCGATGTTGAAAATTGTTCATTGACCGCCATATACAAAATGATGTCTCGACTTCAAAACTGGTGTTTAAATTGGTCCTTACCAACAAAGAAATATAGTAAAACACTATCAGACTTCAAATACAGTTCAAGATGTGTTGTTCGAGCTACCAAAGTTTGAGAGACTGAAGATCAACTGTATAACTTACAATGTTAGCTTGATTGTGGCAACTGAAAGCCAGGTGAGCGATACAGGCTCCAGGGAGCCTCTGGTTTTAATCAATGGGTTAAAAAATAATAGGTCAACTAATGCCAACAATGACAATAAACCCATGTAAAAAACAAACAATGAGGCAATGAAGAATCTGTATCTTGCAGCAGTTTATACTATACATCGGGAAACGAATACCGAAGAAAAAAAGATGAAAGGGGAGTTCCAAAATCCAAAATCACGGCAATTCATATCCAACACGAACTATATCATGAAAGGTGGTTTGAACATTATATATTGAAAAAAATAGATCTATAACAATAGGTGCACATTAAAAAGAGAAATAATGTGTTTTAGTTTGTCAAAATTTGTGTGCTAAAATTGTAAACATTTTGCATATTGATATCCATGCCAAGGAAGGAATGTTTTTTGTGCAGCATACACCTGATTATTTACGGACCAAATATTTGGTGCATGCACCAATATAGTTTCTTGTCTCATACTAAGGTAAGAATCCAAAAAAGCCGTTTCCCACGATTCTTTAGATGTGAGATAAATTGTATCTATTAAGCAATATTCATTACCTATATGAATACTTTTAGCTGAATTTGTTCCTACACCAATGCTCTTTCAATTTCTTTCTATTTTTTAATCAGATAAATAGACACCTTTCTGTGGAACCAGGGTTATTTACCGAACTGACAAATAAAAATTACGAGTAACACGGGACTTCGAGACAAAATAGTATGAAACGTTATTAATCTAACTAGTGGAGACCATAAACTATTGTCATGGGTGAAAGTAGTATAGCAATTAATCATAAATCTAAGCAGTAAAATTACTGTTATGTCAAAATAATAAACATGTACCGTGAACTTTCATTTGCAGTGTAACGAGTGCAACGCGTTTAGCAGATATAATGCCTATCTTTCCAGAGAATCTGATGATATCTCGGATTTTATTGGGTTGACATTTATAACTTTCTGTCAATTTCGATATCTTTGTTTTAATTTTGTCCTGCTGTCTCAGTTTGCTGTCTCAGAAGACAGTATATTTTTTCACAAATCTGATTAGACATGTTTCTGTTGAACTAGAGCTTACAGTATTACCGAACTGAAAAATTTGCGTGGTTGAATAAGGTGATTTAAAACCGGCCTTTCGGGAGGTTTGGCACACAATAAAACCGGTTTCACAGATAATTTCTTTTTAAATACCTGTACTACTTCAGGACAATTGCGTAAATGTTTCATCTAGTTCCGTACCTGCTACAATGTATGTCTTTTTTCTTTTTGATTTCACCTCCTGATAATCTTGTCCGGTAATTTTGTTATTACCTTTTATTTGTTTTTTTTATTTTTTATATTTTGGGATATTTAATTTTTTATTTTGATCTCCTTTTTTGAAGCTTTAGTATTAGCTTTAATGAATTGTAATTCGGACATATCGCAATGTTTATATTAAAACACGAGCCCAAAGATGAATCGTAAGGCCAAATGAATATTTATTTAAAGAATAAAAAATTCTTTCTGGAAACAGTTTCCCATTTCATCTGGTTGCCATTGTGAAAACAAATTCGAGGACATTGGCAGATTTGTATTCCACAAATGTCCATTTCACCTATTGACCGAATTTCGTGCTTGTATTACTTTTTCACATTTCTTACTTAGATGATGCCACTGGGTATCATCATTTATTGAAATCTTTTCGCTATTGACAATGTAAACCCCAACGTCTTTAAAACTCTATTCTCATTGACACTGGTAGCTGAATTAGTTTCCTAAAACTGTTTCAAACACAGCAGTATGACGGGAAAACATTAAAACAGATACGGATTTATTTTTGGTTCGCAAAGATTAAGAATTGTAATTAAATGTTTATGTTATTTCAAACAGCAAATAAAGATGGGATTTATCTGTTTTCAGGGAACAATATTTTGCCAACCGGGAAGTAAATTGCGTGTTTAGGATCAATTGTATCAATGGTAAGTTATTTTTTATCTCCATCTTATTTTCTGCTTTAATATCATAATATAATATTTCAGATCCAATCAATGACAACAAATTCATACGTGACAACATAATGTTTTTGAATAACTTTCAATATCTTTTACAGTAGGAAGATTCCTCAACTTTTATATATTATGGAATTGACCACCTTAATGAAATACATTTAAAATGTCCGTATTTTCATGTTGACCCTTTGCGGGCAGTTTATAGTGATCATGGTGTAGGTTTGTCTGTTCTGCCGTCCGCCATAGGGGTACATCATTTTTGGCGACAACTCTTCTTTGGCCACTCGGTGAAATTCAATGAAACTTCACAGAATATTCAGTACTTATGCCTTTGTGCACCATCTATTCAAAATTGGATTTAATTTGATTTTGTAATTTTGTTGATTTTTCTTTAATTTCCGGAATCAAATTGGGGAGCGGCGCGTATGAAATTAGTGAGCTATGCTCAAAGTTTTCTTGTTTTATTTACGTTCACCTATTTTTACAATTGTGAATCCTCGAGTAAATAGTAATCTAACACGTTGAAGGTAAATAAGATTTTGAATGCAAAAGGTCTGCAAAATTCTAAATGTTATGAATGCAGGTTTGGAAAATGTTCACAAGATCTCCCTATTCTCGTATTGACTTGGAAAATATTTAAGTTATATCAATGATTTTCATTTCTTAATCCATCTGAATTAATTAATGAAGAAAAGAAAACAGGAAACATTTATAATGGCCGAAGCAATATAATCACATGCCACAATCCACCAGGAAAACTGCACTACAAAAACAATAAAATGAAAAAGATAAACATAGACTCGGGATAGCTGGACTTGGTACCGCCATTTGTAACATTAGCATTTTTCAGCGTTGATTCCCAGTTTTCGTTTAATATTACGTAATACTTGGGAGCCAATACGATGACTTTCAATATTGTAATCGTCAGAAACCTTTTAAGAAAACTAAACAGTCGTCTTCACTTCTCAAATATTTCAGATTAAAACTAGATCAAAGACAAACATGATGATATTAATTTCCGTCTGTTTTTATATCCGTTATGGATGCATCTTCTAAATTCGAGAACTACGTCAACAGATGTTTATTTATAACAAGGAAATTCACTTCTGCAGGGGTATGGGAGCAAGTACTTGATAAGAATTCCGTCTATTCTATGGTCGCCTCCTATTTTTGTAGACAAGTTTGATGTAACATTATTGCAATATGCGACAGCCAGGTTTACATGACACTAGATCTAGCACTGATACTTCTCATCTAAGCGTTCCTTCTAGACTCGTTCCTGGCTACCATCTTTACTTTGGAAAAAATCCATCAAAGGTAGCTTGCTGCATGTAAAAGCGGAGATGCTTACCCTTTTCACTCATTAAGACTTTCAAGTGAACAAGTCCGTACTTTTTCTGAGAGTTTCATCTAGGAATAGACTTCATCCGAGCTCTGATATTAGTATTTACCAGACCCCTTTTCAACACGTCATAGTATAGAAAACGTTACGTCATAAAGCCAAATACGTCATGGAACTATGTCCTTGAAGTACATTCTTGGTCACTTGAGGCGGACATGCTTGTGGTGTAGGGCGGACAAACAACAAGTGGTGAATCTAAATACCAGAACTCGAATATGGTCTATTGGATTATAAGACTTGAATACCGGTATCATTATGCCACCTTTCCTTTTTGTGTTATTGTTCATGAAAATTAAGGGTGTTAATTCTTATCTTTTCGACACGAGTGACGCCTTGATATTTTCCAGGAGATAAGTTATATAGTAATTATACATAATTTTCACAGTATACCAATATTTAAGATGCAGTGAGCTTCGATAAGAATTATCTTCATGATGGACGGCCAAGACATATGGGTTCCTCCTCATATTAAAAATTCTAAGTTTTCAAGTTTATGTTTAAGTGTGTGTAAGAATATTTTCAAATGGTAATTTCTTTCGTCTTTGTGGGTTACAAGATCATGAAATGTAGCAATAAAACGTTCTGATGCCATTTTCATTTGCATAAGTAATGCGTAAATCACTTTCTTGTCCATATTATTATGGAGGAGCCAAATACCATTTCATGTCAGTCATGATATAAAAAATGATACAAATGTATAAACATATATTATCGTCTACATTTCAGGACTAATTTGCTATTGTCGTGCCTGCAGTTGGTATAGCAATTTTGCCAACAGAGCGAAATTACTGTCTCAAAACTTGTACATCATGGGTATGTACAGTCACTGCTGCAATTGTCAGTCGTCATCATGATTTCAAAGACCATTACAATTTTTCTATTTCACAGATGAGAATAGATATATTCGGGTAGATCGAGAGCTTGAAACCGGAATGACAAATACCAACTGTGACAAAAACCGGACGTTTCACTGGCAGTGTGACGGTTGTCACGCGTGTAGCAAATCATGAGTACCCGTCCGAAGCACCTAATGATACCTGAAATTTTTGAAAGGGTTCACACTGTTAAGCTTTAGTTTTGTTGTGCTTTGTGTTCATTTTTATGCCCCCGCGACTATAAGTCGGGGGGCATATTGTTTTACCCTCGTCCGTCCGTCCGTCCGTCCGTCCGTCTTCCGTCCGTCCGTCCGTCCGAGGGGGTACATGGTTTGTCCGCGCAACTCCTCCTACAGTTTTTATGCTAGAAAGTTTTTATTTTGCAGATCATTTGTACATATATTGAAGATGTGCATGTGAGAAGGATTTTGATTTTGGTGCATTTTTGTCAAAAATATACATTGTTGAACTTAGTCATTTTTGGTGATTTTTCATAGAGGGTACATAGTTTGTCCGCGCAACTCCTCCTACAGTTTTAATGCCAGGAAGTTTTTATTTTGCAAATCATTTGTACCTATATTGAAGATGTGCATGTTGTAAGGATTGCATTTTGGTTAATTTTTGCCAAAAATATACACTCTTGAACTCAGTCATTTTTTAGTGATTTTTTGATAGAGGGTATATAGTTTGTCCGCGCAACTCCTCGTACAGTTTTGATGCTAGGAAGTTTTTATTTTGCTGATCTTTCGTACCTATATTGAAAATGTGCATGTGGTACGGATTTTGATTTTGGTGCATTTTTGTCAGAAATATACATTCTTGAACTTAGTCATTTTTGGGGTAATTTTGTAATAGAGGGTACATAGTTTGTCCACGCAACTCCTCCTGCAGTTTTGATGGTAGGGAGTTTTTATTTTGCAGATCATTTGTACCGATATTGAAGATGTGCATGTGGGAAGAATTTTGATTTTGATGCATTTTCGAAAAAAAAAAAAAAACACATTGTTGCACTTAGTCATTTATTGGATGAATTATTAATACAGGGTACACAGATTGTCAGAACAACTCCTCCTAGAGTTTTGAGGCTAGGAAGCTTTAATTTTGCAGTTCATTTGTACCTATATTGAAGATGTGCATGTGGTTTGTACTTTGATTTCGGTTCATTTTTTTTTTCAAGAATATACATTGCTCAACTTATAATTTTTTGGTGATTTAGTAATAGAGGGTACATACCGGTAGTTAATCTGTGCAACCTAGAATAACATGTGTTAAGCGAGGGCATCATATGTGTCTTACAGACACAAATATTACTAGAAAATCCCAATTTGATTCAACCTTGCGCAGGGGCATGTCATCCTCTAGTTTGCAGTTTGTTTTGTCTTCGTCATACTCTCTCAATTTGTGTTTGATACGATTTGTCGTTATTTGGAAATCCCCTCAATTGTGCGTCGGTATTCTGGCAATTTCATGTAATAATTTAGCTGAAGCAGTTATTTAATTATGATACAGAAGATGTAGTCTTGGTCTCTATGGTTAGACATGCAGGCTAACAGCGGAGCACCCGGTGTTTAGGTAACCGAGTTCTTCGGCAAGTTCCTACACTAAAATATAATGTTAATTATGTAGTATAACGGGTATTCCTGTGGACGATGCCTACCAAATTGTCTGTTTAGACACGACTGCGTGATAAATTATTTGGTCTTTTCGTGACTCCAAGTTAGTTAAGTAAGATAGTAAAGGCTTCCGCTGGATTAATGTATACATCCAAAAAAAAATTTTTCGTTGAACAACAACAAATGACATGGTATTTTACAAGGCATGTTTGGGAATTAGCTTGCTTGTGTGCTCAGTACGAAGTGTCGAAAAAATAACGTGGATAAGACACCACTATGGCACAAGCTGCCCAATTCAACAATAAACTTGTCCAATTGGAATGTAACGGGGGAAAATTCTAAATACCATCGTAGCATATTATTATACTGTACACGTGTTTCAACATTATTAATCTCTCATCAGCAACATTAGAACCAAATGCATGTATTATAATAAATAAGAATAAAATCGGCTTAACGTTGCAAGTGTTATATGTCTGGCACCTTTAGGATAAATCTGAGGAAAAATATAACTTTTGAGAAAAGTTTTAAATCTGATTGGTCATTCTATCTTTTTATGGGACACGAAGAACGTCACTTTTGTTCTATCTTACGGTGATCCTGAATTGACTTATTAATTTCTCTCAAACGGTTATTTCATGCATTGACGGAATTTCGTGATTGCATCATCCTTTCACATTTTTACTGCAATTTTCTCCCTAAGAAAGTGCAACTGGGCACCATAAGTTATTGAACTGTATTTGATACTGACAATGTAAATCCCATGTGTATAATTTTTATCGTTTTTTTTATATTGTTTGAGAAAACCAACAGTTAAGGGCATATCCAATAGTTTCAGAGGAGATAATAGAAAATACAGAAAAAAGGGAGTGCTTCCCGGCAATATGACGTTGATAACTGTAATACCGACGGGAGATTTGTTAAAAGTTGGGCATTTTTATTATTTACTCTTAAACTAAATCGGTTACCTATATTGCTTTTGCCATTTTTGAGTAGCTTATTATTAGAAGAACACAATATCAGAATTTCATAAAATCGACAAAATGAGAAGTCTTTAAAATATTGTAAATTTGACTGTGTAATTCACTATTTCGTGGAACTTTTTTCGCAATACGTGCTACAAACTCTTCAATTTAGTAAAATATAACATAATTTCCTACATCAAATCAATTTTTCTGTAAATTCTTAAAACCTTAACCTTGTTTTTCTTTTGCTCTAGTACCGAGTAGATTAGAAATACTGTCTCAATTAATTTTAAAACTATAACTTAATTTTTCTTCAAAAAACGCAAAAATGATCAATGTTGAAGGTCGATTTCCATGGAAACAAGATCAGCGACCCAATACATGTATTTTCTTGTTATTTTTGGAATCCTCGGCACTTGTTTAACAACATATCTAAAAATTATGAAAATGACAATATAGCAAGAAATTGTTGAATATGCCCTTAAGGCATTACATTCCGATTATATTATAAAAAGATGTGTAAATGCGGCCGACTCACTCACAAACTGAATACATTCGTGAGTAAAGGCCGCGTTCACACATCGTTTACACATCAATAAACTCCTCCAAATTTATTTACTTTTATTTCTCATTATTATAATCCTTTGAAATTAAAACAATGTTTTCACTGAATTTGACGTTACTATATACTACACCATTTTTCTCGGAGCGAGAAGCGTTTATCGATAAAATAACTTAGTTGTTGTTCGTGATGTTGACCAATTCAATTGGACGTTGCAATAACAATTGGGATTATTATTGTTTAAAACATCTATACAGTATGATGAAAATACATTATCTCTCTTATGTTGTCGTAGTGATACACATAGTCTGCTCATTTTATATGTTATAATGTAATAATTATAAGGATGCCTTGGGAATGTTGTTTTCATCTGGATTGCTGCTATACTTGTGGAGCTGCAAAGCATGCTCTATGCCTCTGACTTTGCAACTCGTCAAGTATATCAATCCAGACAAAACGCCCCACTACATCCTCAGGGCTCCTGAAAAATATATAAATTTAATACTAGCATATCTGTTTGGAAAACCACTAGTCTTGTAGAGCTGCAGAGCATGTTTTAAGCCTCTGACTTTACAGCTCCACAAAACTATCAGTCTACAGACAGAATTTAATAATCTATATTCAAAGATATATATTAACTCTTATATTGTTTCCTTTATTAAGATATTAACTATAAGTAGCTTAATAAGTTGTTATCTACATTGTATATGCTATGTTTTTTGTAATATGTGTATTAATTTGTACCTTGTATTTAGGGAGAAGGCTTATATAGGCTTTGCCTGCTGCCTAATCCCATTCAGATTATATGCTGAATAAAATATTGTTTAAATTAAATTACATTAAACTGCTAATTAATTATGTTTTTCGTTTGAAAAGATTGAGATAAACAATGAAGGATATAG